>CAICTM010000742.1:0-50542 GCA_903772945.1 Seminavis robusta
CCAAGAAAAAGTACGACGGGGCCGTCAAGGACATTGAACCGGAGTTCCTCAAGCTGCTAGATCTCTACTGTCGACGCATCTTTAGCGACAAATTGACACCCAAAATTATCCACGGACAAGAGCTGGGACCACAGGAATTTTTCAACTACACCAAGGCATACGCCGCAATGTTTGCCGATGGGGCCAAGTTCCCAGAGGCTGGGACAATGTTGGATGCCACGGCATCGGCGAACAATACCAATGCCAGAGATGAGGCTCTCAAAATCTACAAGGAGGTCATGGATCGCATTGCCGGTCCAAGCTGTAGCAGCTTTGTCAATGTGCAACAGTTGGAGGATGACCACAAACATAACGTCACGCAGGCGCTCGAGATCTTTGATGCAAGAGCTAATTTTGGGAGTTCGAAAAACATTCAGAAATCGCGACGAGACGTTCAAATTGCTATCGACGAGCAGTTTGTGTCCTACCGAAAACTCAACGAACAACGCAATCCTTTGTTTGGAATGGAAATGTGCGTGTTGTTTTTGTTTGGAGGAATACCATTATTTTGTCCAGTATGTCTATCCGTCTCTCACTGCTTTTTGTTGCTGTTTGTCGTTTGCAGTTACATCATTCCTCTTGCCACTGCTGGAATTTCCTACCTGGTCAAGTTCTTTGTCGACTTGACGTGCTCGCACAACGTCTGTATTTCGACGTCTCAGCTACTGAAGGAGTTCATGTCGTTTGCTCTCTGCTTTCTCGGAATTTTGGTCATTACGAAATTCGAGGTATGTGCTAACGTTTTCTGTTGCGCTTATCTTAGACAACTCATTCGATTCTCACCCTTTCCGTCCTTTTGCAACCATCCCTCCAGCAAATCAGGGAATTCTACGACAGAATTCAAGGGATGTACAAGGCTATGAATCAACCGCCTCCAAAACCCAAGCAGGATTAGGCAACTCTTCTGTTTTGGTTTTTGCGATGCTCGCATTGAGACGTGAAACAACAATACACGCACAAAATTGACGCTACTCAGCCGTTGAAAGCACCCACCTCCACACTACTCCGTAAATCTAAAACAGGAACGCCGTTGACGGCACCGTGTTGGCTCCTTTCGCAATGGCACAACAAAGAAATACGTACTTTCAATAATTACATCTACTTAATCTAATTCTGGACCAGGACATTTCATTCATAGTTAGCATCCAACATTAGTATATTACCTGTACAATTTCATGAGCACTCTCTCTCTTTTTTTTTTTCACCTTGGTTCCTGGATGGCAGAGTCCAAAGCAGGATACTTTCTGAAAGCAATCGTTGATTTGCTCCCGCGTCTCCTTCAAATCGTTGGCTTCTCTCATTTGCATGACCTCATCGTTGAGATATGCCTGCATCGACTCTGCCATTTTGACAGCGGACTCTTCCTCATCATCAAAGTGCTGCCAATCACGGACCAAAAATTCAACGAGTTGAAATGGCTTTTTGTCTCGGTCCGTCTCGTTGGAAGCCATGGCCATTTTGGCATATTCCGTGAAGAGCGCCAAGTGCTGCAGGTTGTCTTCCTGGATTCGCTTGTCGACATTGTAGATCATATAGCTACTCATGAGACATCCCAATCCAAAAATGCAGGTGGTGAGAGTCATGGTGGTCTCGTGATCAAACATGCCTTGGGTGTCCACCAACAAGACTGCCAATTTTCCACCATTCAGAAAGAACGGCTGATTCCACATCCAAATTCCAGTGGTATTTCGTTCACTTCCAGCCTTCCATTCAAAGCCCTTATTTCCAACAGACTCCAATTGGTTGTACCATTGGCTGTCTTCCTCCACAAGACTGGGATTCTCTTCCAACAGATTCAAAAATCGGAGAAAGAAAGTCAAGACAAAACTCTTGCCGGTTCGAAAGGCACCCACCACACTCACGACAGAGACCTTGCAGTCCTCGGGTACTTTGGCCAAGACGGACTGGAGTTTCGCTTCGTGGAACGTAAAGGAATACGCATCCTCTTCACTGCCAATCGAGAAAATCTGCAGGGCTTCCGGTGGACTATCCGTCACGACGTCCGAAGGATCCACAATGACGAGAGAGTCATCCGTCTCGCCACCACTGTCTTCTGTCTTGCTCGTTTCCATCTTGGGAGATGGAGTACTAGTGGTGTCCTCATTCACGAGATCTGGTGGATTACTACTAGTATCCTCTGCGCCGCTCATGGTTGTTGATGATGGTGAGAAATCAATAAAATAATCAGTGATCAAAAGACCTTCGAGCCGGTTCGTGTGGATTTGTGAGTGATGAGCTTCACGGAAGTTTCGCACAGTTGATTGGGCCGTTGATGCTGTCATTCAAAAGTGGGTCGATTGAGTCGAATCAAATGATTCGATTCGATTCGATTCAATCATCAATCGTGTGCGTCCATGGCAACGGATCGACTTTCAATCCGCTCGGAAGGGTATGGCCAAAGAGCGGTTACAGGGGAACTATAGTAGGATATTTGCACACAAGATTCGCCAAAGTGTACAGTAACCATCACAGTGCTGGATTTGAATTTTGTCACTTAAGCAATCCGAGTCTTGTGGAAGCATCAAAGAGTTATTCGTAGAGGTGCGCCGTACCGTTGGAGCCCTCATTTCCTCTTACTCACAATTTCGAAGAAGATACGTACCTCTCCTCTCCGTACGAAAGATCGCGAACGTCGTCAAGTCATTGGATTTCTTCTTCTTCCTACACAGTCAACTACAGCAAAGCTGGAACATCATCATGCTACATACTGCTAGTGTTGCTTTTAAAGAATGGCTAGATGTTAACAGTCGCTACCCATTCAATGAGATTCGGAAGACCAGGCAGAGCTATGAACTCAAATATGTTTTGTTGGTAGATGAAACTGACAGGGCAAACAGGTACAGCCAGTACTTTGTTCTAAAGGTAAAGTACCTTCCCAGTGTCATGGTTGAGAAACTCATAATGGAAGAAAAAGCTGTGCCCATGACACCTGATATGACCTGGATTCTGGAGACCATGACTGGATGGGGAGTGAGGCAGAGCACTGAGTGGTACAGTGATGTCCTTGCTCTGCTTGCTTTGGTAGTGGAGGAAGGGGATCCTATGACAAAGAAAGAGTTGTGTGCAATGATAGTTAGACCACTTATGAGGAATGCTCTCTATAATCAGTTTGGTGTGTGGGAGTGGCAAGCCAAAGAGTTCTTACTTACAGAATGGAAGCATTGGTTTTACACTGAGTGTTGGAGCAAGCACAAACACAACTTCAGTGGGATGGTGATCAGTAGCCAGCAGTACATTATCCACAGGGCTTCTCTCACTGCCCACAATGGAGTGTATGCTTACTCAATGCCCTGAATATGTCTCATGTCTGAAAAGAAAAGAAGGAAGCAGCAACTGTAAGATTGTTGTTGTTTGTTATCCAAGTAGTCAACAGTAACACCAGTAACATACCTTTATGTCAA
This sequence comes from Seminavis robusta, assembly GCA_903772945.1. NCBI lineage: Eukaryota > Bacillariophyta > Bacillariophyceae > Naviculales > Naviculaceae > Seminavis > Seminavis robusta. Next base: position 3,441 of record CAICTM010000742.1, read on the forward strand.
ACCAATTGTCCCTTTCAGTGCTGTTCTTGTGGGTTGGTTTACTGCAAGTAGGACCAAAGCCATCACCAGGACCATGGTAGTCCTTGAGCTGCCAGCAGTTGCCACAATAGTTCCTTGTGCAGGTATTGGCAACACCCTCATCTTCATGGTGGTCTCTTCTCTTGTGCCCACAAGTGATGCAGAATCTTCTGCTCCTGAATACTCTCTTTGGTGGTCTTAGAGGAGGAACAGTTGGTGCCGCCACTGGCTCAGCAATACCATAGGGCGCCACATTTCTAAGCTGCTGGAAGACTCTCTCTTGAACACCTTGTAACCTGCCAACCAAAATGGAAGTGTTTTGTGTGTTGGGATTTCCAATTGGAGTGTGTCCATTCTGGTGTTGAGTGTAGACTGGAGGGACTGTGTTGTGGGGATTCGGTGGTGTCTGAATACTCTGTCGAGTTGCTCTGAGTGCGGCGTTCAGAGTAACTCGATGCCGATCATTAGCTGTCGATGCTGCTGCTTGTAGGTTTCTTGCTTCTCGAGTTTTGCGAAGATGATCCTCCAACTGTTGTCGACTCTTTCTGTTGATCTGAATGATGGTGTCATCGCCCCTGCTCCATTCTCTAAATCTCCTGGCCACTTCATTATTCCAGTTTCTTTCGAATGCCTTGTAATTTGGCTTGCCACGACCTTGCTGGTTGTACTTGACATGTTCGACGTTAAACAACCTCTCCTCTTCAAGATCCAGTGGCGATGGTGCTGTCGCTGAATCAGGTGAGCGAAAAGGTATCCAGGGTTGCTTGTTCGACAGGTTGGTAAAAGCTTGGAGAGTACTCAGGCGGCCACTGGTATCAGGCAGTAGCTTCGCCAATTCCTCTTGGATGAGTTTGCGATTTAAGGAATCATTTTGTTGGATCTCCTCGGATTGTTGTAGATCCAGCAGCTGTTGTTCCACATCTTCTTCTGTCGCCTCATTCGGTTGCTGGGACCCACCTTCAATTGTAACTGGAACATCGTCTTCTTCGGCATCACCTCCATCTGTGTCTAAATCCGGTTGCTCTGTGACCTTGTAGCCAAATCCCATGAATTCGCTGGATGCAGACTTGTCAACTGTTGGAGCTGAAATTCTCTGGAAAGGAATCTCCGAATCCTTATATCCTACCTTCTTGGCGATTGAATTAATGAGCAAGAGTCGTTCAGTCTCGACAATGCCATAGTCCTCCTCACCTAGCCGAGGGACTGACTTCATCTGGTTTCTTTCTTCAAAGAAACCTGTCATTAACCGGTCAGCTCGGTGGATACCTGTTTAACAGTAGGCCAATTGTGAGAAGTCGAAACAGCATGGAACAGAAAGGTAGTGTCCCTTACCAACATGAGTTGCCACCAAGATTCGGTATGCTAAGTCCAAGTTGTCCCTCTCATTTGTATTCGTTCCTCTTGCCAGATAGGTTTTACCAGTCACTGGATTGTGGCGAAAGACATTAACAATCGAAGGATCTGGATCCGAAAGACACCCCTTGTCAATGTAGGTAAAGAGCTGCTTGATTTTATCACGTGTTGCGCTGTCATTCTTGAGATAAAGCCTTGGCGATGCAGTGTCATTGTCAACACCGGCAGTGGACAGTATCATTTCTGTTTCAGCATCCTTGGCACGTAGATACTCCAGCACAGCTTCGACATTCCTCCTGAGTTCCTGTGGTTGCGGTATCACTGCATTGGCCTCTCTCATGATCTCTTTGTGTGTTGGCTCTCTCTTCCTCTTGGCTTCCACGAAGGCCTTGGCTCTCTCATACTCCGTTGGCTCAACACAGAACAATGCCCTACTCAATAGACCACGAAAAACACCGCCCATTGCTGAGTTTGGATCTCTTAAGCATTGATTCCATCGCTTCATCCAGTGAAATGCGTCCAGAAGAATAATGACTTCTGAGCCAAAGATTCGCTTAAGTGTGGAATACACTTGGCAGCAATTGTCCACATACACAACCTTCACGGCATCAGTCAGTTCTGGCTCTTGTGCAGTGGGCGGCTCCTCCCCTTCAGGAACCAAGTCTCGGGCTGCCTCCTGTCTTCTGGTCAATTCCTGTGCCCTCTTGTTGCGCTTCAATCTCTCATTAAGTCTGATGAGGTCCTGTTCAATTTCGCTGAAGGATTCGCTGTGCTTCAGAGCCTTCCAGAACACAGTGAGAGCATCTTCATTTTGGATGGTGATTATGCAACGGTATGGGCAGAAGCTTTTTCCTGGACCGGTTCATACCCTGATCTTGGAAGCCAACTTATAATTGAAATCAATCTTCAACATCTCAGCGGTGAGCCCCTTCATTTTGCTCTCTTGGTACTCTTTGCGATGGTCAAACACAACTGTCACCAGGCAATCAATCATGTGCTTGGATATGACTCGGCCATTGTAACCCTTCTTGTCGTTGAACTTGGAGAAAAGGGGTGGACGATGCTCCTCTTGCTCTTCGCCATCATTTGAATCCACCGCTTGACCAGGCAGGCCATTTTCTTCCACATACTCGGAGATTGCATCAATGGCCGCTTGCTCTTCCAGCTCAGCCAAGATGAGTTCAGATTCCAGCTGTTCCACTCGCACATCGTGGTTCGAGTAATAATTCCGCACCTTCTGTTGCCAGTGCTTTATCTTCTTGCTTAGACGCCTTGGATGGTCGTCAGGGTCCACAGCAAGCAACTCCTGCATGGAATTTACACCCAAATCAATCAACTGCCGCAACTTGGTGCTCCCCATTCCAGGAAGAACATTCTGAGTTCCAAACTTGTTCCTGTCATCCTTGTCACCCAGCATATCTTTGAATCGAACGTCTCCATTGGCTTTGCCCCGTTCAGATGAGAGATTCAGCCGGATTCGAGTTGCATTGGTCTGTTTCACATGCTTGGCTGACTGTAACTTTTTGAGTGCGTCCGGAGTATTTGTTAACACGTAATAGTCATCCATTGTCCTCGCTTTCTTCTGTGGCCGGGTATCGATCTTGTCACACCCTACTGCTGTAAGATACAGCTCAAATTCATTGTAGTACGTAGTGTAGGCTAGACGCTTCAGTCTTTTGGCAATGGAGGCAGTGCACTCTGTCGCGGCTTCCAAGACAATCTGACTGTACAACTCCTCATCCACCGCGTACCCATGCCCCAGGTAGAAATTGAAATAGGAACCATACACGCTAGAGTCCAACTTCATGCTGTCCTTGTTGTACCCTGCAAAACGTCTACCACACAGATTACATGGGTACAGCATGGTGTCCAAGTACTTGTGACGAAAAACGCCGAAGAGAACTTTTGGATTGTTGATCCAGCGAGCTTTCAAAACGTCCACGTAAGAGTTCTTCTTGCAGTGGGGACAAGTGGGCACATGCTTGTCAAACTGTAGATGTGGAACCCACACTGCTGAAGACTTGACATAAAAGGAAGAGGCCTTCACTTTTTTGCACGCACCATGGAGAAGGTTTGTGTTGTGTCTTCCTCCGGAGGGGGTGATATTCTTCCAGTCTTTCGCCTTGAAGAAAGCACGATGGTCGTTGTCAATGGAAGACCGATAGCTCTTTATAAAGGATCTCTGTGATGGGTTGAACTGGGAGAGCGGAGCGTCGTTTGTTGTTACTCCTGTCATTGTCGATGTTGGAGGAAAAGTAACGATTCCACGCTTATCCGGTCGTTTTTGCACCGGATGTTGAGGGTTAAAGATTGGAGGGGGGCCTCAAGACTCAAGAATATTTGGTTCCCACCTGGTAGACAGAGCCAAAGAGTAGAGATAAAGTAAAATGTGACCGAATTATCGTGTCTAAGGAATATGTACAGAGTTAAGAAGCGGACATGGGGTACATAGAGGGAAGGTGCTGCGACGTCACCAGATAGGTCTGACCCTCCTTCCTCCTTTTTTTTTTCTTCTTGCCGGGAACCGAATATTCGCCATACCCTCGGAAGGCGGATTCCGCACCTCTCTGCAACAACCATGGATATATTTCGTACATTCGGTATGCTGTATACCTGACCTGTATTTCGAAATGCTGAGAACTAGCTAGGCAGGAGACTCCAACTTGATTTTGTATCACTCAATTCTGGACTCCGCTTCTAAATAGCTAGGCACAATGGAGCCACATCAACATGGGAACCACTGATTGCCAGCCAGCCACAGTGCCATTAGTAACATTCAATTTCTTTTTATAGTTTTTTTATATAAATATAGCTACCTTGCAGATAGACCTTGCTATTTCTTATGGAGTTTTCTTCTTCTTGAACACATGCACCAACAATTTCACATGGACACAACCTTATAGGGATTTGACGCACATTAGTCAACCTTCTTGGCCTTGTTCACAATCTGCATGTTGAAGTTGAAGGGTGTCACAACACTGATAAGGGCCAGAACACATCCAGAGGCCATCAAGGGAAGGCCAAACAGCTTGATGAACAGCTCAATTCCATGGGCCAGCATTCCTACAAAACCTGTCAGCATCATCAGAGTATCCAAAACTCCAGCATTCGCAGAGGCAACATAGAGCTTGTCAACTCCCTTTGAGAAAGGCAAAAATGCTTCCTCCTCCATATCCACCTCACAGAAGGCACTGTTGACATGGATACAGAGCAACCTCAGGGGAGAGGTGATCAAGTGGGTGAATGCCTGCCTGTGCATCAAGGGCTTTCCAGCAACCTCCACATATTCATTGTCAGTGTAGCGAGGGTTGCTGTAGGAGGAGGCAAGAAGACCATTGACCACAATGGTTCCATCCTCAGTGGCAGGAGAGAAGCCTCCCATGAGCTTGACAGTGTTAATGGCAGTCACTTTGGCGGCCATGGTGGTGGCGGCATGACCAGGCTCCACGAGGGACAAGTAGTCGCCAACCTTAACATGTCCAGCCTCCACGGGATACTGCTGGTCATTGATGTAGATCATGTGCTTGGGGGTCATCTCAATCTTGTTACAAGTGTCTGTGACAATCTGGAGGTACTCTGACTCTCTGGCTTGACTTGCAGCAACCTTCTCAGGTGTCCTGTGAAGCCAAGCATATACCTTTTGGAACTTGCCAGAGGAAGTCAACACCAGGTCATTGATCTTGAGCTCATCCATTCTCTTGGGCCCATTTGGTGTCATGGTTGTCATGGAGGCAGAGAAGCAGTCATAGTAGGTTCTGCACACATAGGAACTTGGACATTGAGCATCAACATTCGTGTAGTCTCGGTAACTGTAGTGAGCACCACCACTCTCAAGTAGGTAATCACAATCTGTGTCTTCATTACATGTGCAATGTTTGTCTCCCCAGATGCTCTTGCAGGTAAAGTCACCATTGCAATCATCGTCACTACTACATTGGTTACTATACACTTGGCTCAATCTTCGGCCAGATGATGGTGTTACAAAATAGCCAACAGAGAATACCTCACATTCTTCATTGGTGTCCTCATCACAGTCCACCTGGAACTCCTGATTAGGGTCGGAATCCATGTAGATACTCTGGTATCGAGCCCTACGGCGACGACGAGGGCGATCTCCTTCACCATCACCATTCAAATTGCGATTGCGAGTGTCTTCAACTTCATCCACCCGTCTGCCCATGCGTCCAAGGTTCATTGTGCGTGTATACTCCACACCATCCACAGTCACCACAGCATTGCAGTTTTCAGAGTTACGCTGGAACTTCTCATAAGAGCCTGTGATGTCACTCTTGGAAGCAGTTCCAAGTCTCTCTCTTCCTTCTTCGTCTAGCTCATTGGACCTGCCAGCATCCATCCCAACTGAATCTTGAAGCTTCCTCATGAGAAACCTGCGAGTGAAGCTGCTGTCAGCAGTGAGTGCGATGAAACTGGCCTCAGGCCTGGTCTCCACAACTAGGCCAGTGTGGGAGTCCACCAAGTGTCCACTGCTATCCACCACAACCTCTTTGGTGAGGGCCACGACTGCCCAGACAAGACCAAAGGACATGGTAAGGAGCAAAACAAGTGCAACCAAAGAAATGCCAAGTCCCTTCTTCAGGTTCTTCTTCTTTCCATGCTCCTTCTTGAGGTCAGCCACAATGTTGAAAAGTTCTCCAGCATCAATCTTGCCATCTCCATTGACATCATACTTCCTGAGAAGCTGCTCTTCTTCATCCAGAAATCCCTTGCTGCCACGGTCAAACTTTGACGACCTGACAGAGAGGCGCTTGCTCGGCCCTGAAGGACTGGTATCAAGCTTGACAGGAATTGGCTCATCAACCATCATCTCAGCGTTGTTTCCGTTGGAACTCATGGTTGCTTGTTTTTTTCACTCAGAGATTCGCTTTTGCTTGTTGTGTGTGTTGTTGATTGTAAGAGTTGGATTGTGAGAGTGTTGTTTTTGTGGGTTGTGGATAATTGCCAGGGTTGAGGTGAAGCGAAAATGAACAGCGAGGTTGCTGGGGAACGCTGGCTATCTGGTACCGTACCGTACAATAGCACTGCTCGCACGGGACACCTGGGACCAACCGGAGCTCTTGATGACTTCTTTCTCCCAGCATCAACGTGCCTTTTTTAAAATTAACGCCATTCAGGGGCGGCCCCTGTTAAGCGTAAGGTTAGTGCAATTTTGACCCTTGCTTAAAATTATGGATGGGCCACTTGGTCTATGCCTATTGATTAGCATAGACCATCACCGCTTACATGGCCCACAAGTAAGCTTGAGCAGGGGTTAAGGCAAAAATTAGGGTAGAGGATCAGGAAAATGCCGTTTTTGTTCTTTTGCGTCGCTCAACGCCTTCCAACCAACATCAAGATGACAGAACGACGGCGCTACGGACGAGTAACCTCTCTTGCGACTCTTTGTATCCCTTCAGCAACACTACGAATATCCATGGTCAAAAGGAGATGCAGCATTGCTGGCCCTATTGGGAGTGCAATCGATTCGAAGAAGTGGGATCGGCGGGACTGGCCATGTCGATTATGTCGTCCCTGTCGAAGCTTCTACAGACTGCAAACATGCCATGAACACCACCATACAACAGTAGCAACCGTAACCAATAGTATAAGGAACAATTTCCCTGCCTTGGAGTGAAGATCAGATACGTGTAGCTGTCAAGAAAGAGGATAGCATCATGGTTGATGGTCTTTCCGTAAATTTTGGAGAAAAAGTGGCCATCTTTGAGTGACTGTAGCTTCCCAACCAAAGGATATGGGATAAAGAGACCAATACATGATATTGTACAGTTTTACATGCTCTTTCGAATGGTTCTAATTACAACTGCTGATTGTGTGTCTAGAGTAGAGATACGCTTTACCAAAGTATACTCGGGTCGTATACGGCCCGAGTATCTAAGCATGGGCCGTATATGGCCTGTGTTTCCGAATGGCGTTAAGGAGGTACCACCCGGTCTGTCCGTTTTTTTAGTCATGAGTTGGTTGAAACCCAAAATTACTCGAGAAAATCGCGACAACAACAACAACAAAACGATTTCGATTGCTGCTGTTGGGACTGGCTAGTGCTCTTGTCCTACTCAATTCTGACAGTAGCTACCATTCAGTTAAATCTTCGAAAAGTAGTTGTTAAGAAGGAGTGACTTGGCTGGACAGCTGCAGGGGCTCCGGTCGATAGGTCTCAGTAGCAGCAGACTTAGCGGTCGATTTTCGGCAGTTTTCAGAGTTAACACTGAACCAAACAGTCTAAGCCCCAGCGACTGTCCAACCCGACAGGGCACTCTTGTTTGTTATATTACAAGTACTCTTTGTATTGGTCAAAGCCTTAACAGAGGTCTTTATTCTACTCAACTAATCAGTCCAATTCAGCGATTGAAGTCGGTTTTTTGTTGTTGTTGTCGCGATTTTACTGGTTAATCCCAACTCATGACTAAAAGAGGGTGGTACCTCCTTAAGGAGCGGGATTACATTTTGGTCCATGGCCAGTCCTGTGTTTCCCAAAGTGAGATGCCGACATGCCGAGCACTCGAGTACTGAGCTGGCACCTGGTACTGGAGACTGGAGTAACAGATTTCAAACGACTCCCTTCGCAGGGTGTAGGATCGAGAGACAGCACAAGCACTTTGACAGCAAAAGAAATGACCACATACACACAATAACACGCAGGCGGAAGGTGATACTGGTGTACTCTAAGGTAGAAAACAAATACTAAGGTGATATCGTCGGAATGCCGTCTTTAGGAGACACTGCACATTTAACGGCTCGGTAAAATGAAGCTACTGTAAGTCATCGAGATAGATGATAACGCAACTCAGCTCTTACTGGTGGGTCTGGAAGCTGGAAGCAATGGCGGCTACTCCTCGAGGAGTGTCGGTTATCGGTACTACGGAGTTGCGGGAATACCTGTTTTACCTGTTCACCAGGCAGTTCCAACTGTTTTCTTTTGGAAGAATGACTGAAAAGAGAAGAATGACACAATCTGGAAGAATGACATAATCTGGAAGAAAGACACAATCTGGAAGGCTCTACGTAAAAACAAGTAGCAATTGGTACCAGGAAAAGTAATCTGGAAGAATGACACAATATGGAAGAATGACACAATATAGAAGCATGACTCAAAGTGGAAGATTAACACAATTTGCTGGTGACCCTCAAAAAGGAACTGCTCCAAGAGCGGTTCCCCGCAACTCCCACTGAGTTCGTAGCTAGCTACCTGTAGGCTCTAGCAAGCTAGTTAGGCGAAGGAGAACCACTGGGGCCTCCCACCTCCTCGCCTACAAGGTAAAATTGATAGCGTTAGAATCTCCTTGGCTAATGAACTTCATGGCAGCCCTTGCATCTTGCATTTCTACTCTGGTAGGTAGTACGACGTAAATCTGGTGGAGCAACCTATTTTTCGTCGGGCAAAGCAAATTTTCAAAGCTATTTGTCCGTGTGCATGTAGACTAGTAGGTACCGCTGACCTCCCAATGGAATCCCCCCTTTGCCGTCTTCATGTTCTGAAAAGCTGAAAAGCAATTAAAAATTAAAATACTCGTACTCGGGAGTCTGGGGTGCGATACTGGTACTACCTGGTACGGGGTCAATGGGCTGGTAAGTCGTGGATGATAAAGCAGCACAGCTCTTTTGATCATTCAACATCCCCATCCTCATCTTAGCTCTCTCTAATCCATCGTACACACAAATCCTTTATCCCGTGGCTAGCCAGAGCTGGTTGGACCGGCTACTAGCTAGATACCGGACGGAGTACTAGTAGTACAGTACCTTGATAACTGAATATATACCTAACCATCAACATGGTACTGTGTCTGTGCGACTCTTTTGAGTGGTTGCGCGGTTGTGCGGTGAACAATCTTTTAAATTTCTATTTTTAAAAAATTGAAAAATAATGTGTGACTTACGGCTCTTTTTTTAAAAACTTGCTTCGCAAGCCTTTCAAGCTGCAGATACTGCGAGTACACGGCTCTTTGAAAAACTTGCTTCGCAAAGCCTTTCAAGCTGCCTTCGTCCTCCTCCCTTTGAAGTTGTCTCATACTTTCGAACTTCGAAACTATTAAAAGCTCAACAAACAAAAACATTCGAAGCTCTTACAACAATCAAACAACACACAACAGGCAAAGTAAATCTCTGACTGAACAAACAGCAAGCAACCATGAGTTCCAACGGAAACAACGCTGAGACGATGATTGATGAGCCAATGCCTGTCAAGGTTAGCCCTACAGGGCCCAGCAAGCGCCTCTCTGTCAGGTCCTCAAAGTTTGATCGTGGCAACAAGGGATTCCTGGATGATGAAGAACAGCTGCTTGTCAAGTATGATGCCAATGGTGATGGAAAGATTGATGCTGCAGAACTCTTCAGCATTGCTGAAGACCTGCACAAGGAGAAGCAGAAGAAGAAGGGCCTCAAGAAGGGACTTGGGTTGTCTTTGGTGGCAATCATGTTGCTCCTCACCATGTCTTTTGGTCTTGTCTGGGCAGTCGTGGCCCTCACCAAGGAGGTTGCAGTGGACAGTCATGGACACTTGGTGGACTCCCATACTGGCAATGTGGTAGAGACCAGGCCTGAGGCCAGCTTGATTCACCTCAAGGCGGATAGTGGTGTTGCCCGCAGGTTTCTCATGAGGAAGCTACAAGATTAAGTTGGCGGCGGTTTGGACAGGTCTGATGAGCTAGATGGAGAAGGAAGGCAGCGCCTGGGAACTGCTTCCAAGAGTGGAGTACACACAGCCTACAGCCGATTCCAGGAGAACTCGGAGCATTGCAATGCTGTGGTGACTGTGAATGGTGTTGAGTACACCCGCCCCCTTAACCTTGCTGGGATCAGCAGGAAAGAGGAGGATGCGGACAGGAGGAAGCTAGGTGGTGATGGTGGAAGTCGCCCCAGAAAGTTGCTTTACCAAGGCATCTACATGTACATGGAATCTGACCCAGACCAAGAGTTTCGGCTGGATTGTGACGATGAAGAAGACAATTGCAGTGTGTTCTCTGTCGGGCGCTTTCATCCTGGATCAAATTCTAACCGAAGATTGCCCGAAGCTGAGGCAGACCAGTGTGAAGATGATGATGATTGCAATGGTGACTTTACCTGCGTTACCGTCAATATTGAGAAACATTGTACATGTAATGAAGACACAGATTGCGATTACCTTCTTGAGAGTGGTGGTTCCCACTATGGTTTCCGAAGCTACACGAATGTTGATGCTCAATGTCCAACTTCCACTGTGTGCAGAGTTTACTGGGACTGCTTCTCCGCCTCCATGACAACCATGACACCAGATGGTCCCAAGAGAATGGATGAGCTCAAGATCAATGACCTGGTGTTGACTTCCTCTGGCAAGTTCCAAAAGGTATATGCTTGGCTCCACAGGACACCTGAGAAGGTTGCTGCAAGCCAAGCCAGAGAGTCAGAGTACCTCCAGATTGTCATAGACACTGGTAACAAGATTGAGATTACCCCCAAGCACATGATCTACATCAATGACCAGCAGTATCCTGTGGAGGCTGGCCATGTTAAGGTTGGGGACTACTTGTCCCTTATGGAGCCTGGTCATGCCGCCAAAGTGACTGCCATTAACACTGTCAAGCTCATGGGAGGCTTCTCTCCTGCCACTGAGGATGGAACCATTGTTGTCAATGGTCTTCTTGCCTCCTGCTACAACAACCCTCGCTACACTGATAATGAATATGTGGTGGTTGCTGGAAAGCCCTTGATGCACAGGCAGGCATTCACCCACTTGATCACCTCTCCCCTGAGGTTGCTCTGTATCCATGTCAACAGTGCCTTCTGTGAGGTGGATATGGATGAGGAAGCATTCTTGCCTTTCTCCAAGGGAGTTGACAAGCTCTATGTTGCCTCTGCAAATGCTGGTGTTGTGGATACTGTGTTGATGTTGACAGGTTTTGTAGGAATGCTGGCCCATGGAATTGAGCTGTTCTTCAAGCTGTTTGGCCTTCCCTTGATGGCCTCTGGATGTGTTCTTGCCCTTATCAGTGTTGTGACACCCTTCAACTTCAACATGAAGATTGTGAGCAAGGCCAAGAAGGTTGACTAACGGTGGGAATGAGGTCTGCTCACACATGATTGTCTTATGTGAAGAGTGTTTGTGTGTCCATGAGAGAAAGGTGAATTGAACGAATGCTTGCATAAGTTTATAATTACATAATAATGTAATAGGAAAACCAACTTGTTGGAAATGCTCTGCTGAGGATGAAGGCCTACACTGTGTGCTAGTGGCCACCAGTTGGGAGCTAATGCTAGCTAGCTTGCTTGTTGTGACATATTCCTACAGTTGTAGTTTGACTTACTATGATGCGCGCGGTTGTGATGGGCCAGCCACCGCCCAGCGACGCTGGAATCGTTTGCTGTGCGGGCCAAGCCCGTTGTTGACAGGTCTCGTTGTGATGGGCCAGCCACCGCCCAACGCTGTCGTTTGCTCCGAGTTACTCAGCCCGGTCGACACAGATCACATCAGAATTTATCAACGAATTGTCCAGCGGTCGGCACTTTCGTTGGGAGATTCCTTTTTGTTCTCGTTTCGATGACGATGGCGTCGCTATCTTGGTTTGGCACCGACTGAAGACCGGCGAAAGACAAGCTGCATTGCGCGTGGCCTTTCGTTTCGCCATGGAGATCACCAACCAACCCAAAGGAACGTCTCACGGGCAAACAAGCCTCGATGATATCGCCCACCTCAGTTGACGAGCTGTCGACAATCTGCCCGCCACGACCACCCAGAACAGAGAACGCTTTGTTGACGGTCCCTTCAGCCCCAACGACCACTGCTCGGAAGACAGGTTCGAGGAGATCAGGATCGGCCAGCAAAAAGGCTCCTTTGCAGGCACGAGCGGCAGCGGGAACCACTGAATTCGGTCGACGATGGACGGCATCCGCATGGAACTTGGCTTCCACAAGGTCAAAGCGCACGCCACAGAGAGGTGACCCGACAAGGACACCACGTCGGACCACTTGTTGGAAAGCCCCTATGATGTTGGCTTTTGCGTCATCGGGGATTTGCAATCCGTAGGTTCCATCGACGAGAAGGCAAGAAGCACGATCCATATCCGACGCTTCGGCCTTAGACATCGGTTCAGGCCCCACGGCCCAAACGCGCGAGGCGTCAGCAGCTCTCCAGCCGTAGCTCTCAGACAATTTCTTCCCAACCGCCTTGACGTCCACCCCTCTCAGGTCTCCGTTGGTCATGGCACGCACAACCTCCTGCGACAGGGGCGAAGCCTTGATCCAAATTCGATTGTGTTTATTGTCGCTCTTGGCGAGCGCTGCTTCCGAAGACTCCGAACGCACCGTCTCTCGGTAGCTAATCAGAGGTTCCGACAACACCACTTCCATGCCTCCAGTGTTTTGGCGCAATGTAGACACGAGGATTTCCATGTGGAGCTCTCCTGCGCCCGCCAATATGTATTGATCGGTTTCAGCATCTCGGAAGAACACAGCCGTGGAATCTGCGTTGACGACCTGCTGCATGCCTGCCACCATTTTGGTCAGCAAGCGTTTGTCCTTGGGGCTAATGGAATGTTGGACAACGGGCGCCACAGCAAAATCCATGTGCTCGATGGGGCTGGACCCTTTGATGCCCGACAGTGTGCCTGCTTTGTTCAGGGCTTTGTCGACCCCTTCGAGAGCAACAAGCTGCCCCGCATGGGCCGAAGACAGAGAATCCATCTTTCCACCAAGTCCGCACATCATGACCTTGGATACTTTAGCTCGCCGAAAGGTTCCATCGTTTGTGATAGCAAACAGTGTGTCGCCAACCGCCACCGTTCCACTGAAGATCCTTCCATACGCGGAGAGGTTCTTGCCACCACCGACCGTGGCTGGCAGCATCTTGGACACGTACATGATCGTCGGCGCAGCGGGATCACAAGCCTTGATCCCCTGTCCGCTTGGGTCCTTCACGTCACCGGTGTAAAGCAAATTCGCCCTCCAATCTTGAGCCTCGACAGGGGACGGTGCATTCGACGCAACCATGTTTGTGATGGCGTCTGCGGCTGGGAGCCAAGTCATCATCACACTTTTTAATAACTTCTTTGGTCTTTCTTCTTGGATCATGCTCGCCGACATCTTGAACGGCCTGGATAGAGCCCTACCCAGGAAAGTTTCGACAAGTTCCATCCGTTCCGAACGAGGCATGTTCTTTTTCTTCGTTGGAAGAACTCCACAGAGACGATGCAGACGGACCACTGGCTTGAGAATGAGTTTGATAAAATTCTCTCGCTTAGCCATTGCCTTCCTCTTCTTGGTGCAGGTGGCCCGGCCTTCCAGAGAGCCGTCCTCAGCCTTCGGGATGAAAGAGTCGACCGAAGCGGACCACCCGAAGTACCCACTGCCGAAGCAGATCGAGCCATCCTCCCAACGGACCCGTTGATCGGGTAGCTCGGGCAGCTGGTGCTGCGAAATGAAGCCATTGACTCGGCCAACAACTCGCGCCATCGCGTCAAAGACTTCGTCTGCTTCGAGCTGCTTGTCCACGATAAGCCGGTCCACTTTGTTCAGCATCAAAACAGGCCGCACTCCTTCCTTCAGCGCCTGCATAAGAACGTTGTCGGTTTGAACCGCTTTGCCTTCCACAGCATCCACCACCACCAGAGCACCGTCACAAAGACGAAGGGCGGCCGTAACCTCTCCATTGAAATCAATGTGGCCTGGGCAGTCGATCAGGTTGAGACTGATTGGTGCCTTGTCGCCAAAAGTTGTGGGCTCGTCGTCTTGGTGCTGGGTTGTTTCGGCTGTACTTGCTGCAGGCGAGGCGTCTCGCTCCTCCGTCTTCTTGTCCATAGAATCCGATTGGAAATCGTTCTGCTGTGCCTCCATGAATGCGATACATTCCTTGGCGACAGCTTGTCGGGCTTTGGCCATCGACGAGTGGTGTTCGGACGAATGAATCATGACGCCACCGATGGCAGACCACTCGGCCAGACCGCTGTACTCGCCATTCTTTTGACGTAGGACAGTGATGGTGGGCATGTCTTTCTTGTTTTCTTTGCAAAAGAGCTTCAATCGGGACATGGCACCCGCGCCAGAGTACTCGACACTGAGAGCACGGCCGTCAACAAGGATGTTGCCATCCAAACCAACGAGGGCCTCTGCCTTTGCCTTTGGAACGTCAACGATGGCGTAGCCTCGGCGGCCATGGAAGTCGATGTTGGCGAGGTCGACAGATACACCGTGGTCTTTCAAGATAGCTTGGACATGGTCGCTGTTCGTGACTGAACCGGGGAACTTGCCAACGTAAACCGAATCATCAACGGATGCTTCCGAGGCTTTTGCGGTCTCTTCTTCTCTCTCTTCCAGATTCGAAACGACCCGCTTTAGGGCCTCTCCTGCCTTGCTGTACTTCATCAAGTTCCAGTCCGCTGTCAGGTTCAACGAAATGGCAGCCGACTTGATGGTAATGCCACGCTCCTTCTCATCTGCCAGGGTATCCATCGAGCGCTGGTCGCCTGCTCGGTCTTTCTGGAGCAGTCCAGCCTTGAGCAACAAGGAATCAGTCAACGTTGTCTTGCCATGGTCCACGTGAGCCACCACGGCCACATTGCGGATCGAATGGGCTCCGGAGAGGTGGACTCGTTTCATCAAGGCGTCATGGCTTTGGTTGTTTCCGTCAAGTGCGAAATATCCTGTGGGCACACGTTGGCCGCGTGCCGACGGTTTTGTCTTTTGGTTCTTGTGGCTTTGCGCCGCGAAATATGTACTGGGCACACATGGTCTGCGTGCCTGGGTCAGTGGTATTATCTGTTTGTAGTTGTAGTTTTGTTTCTTCGTTTGTTATCCTCTCGAGTGTTCTTCAAAAGGATTTTTTTTTGTTTGTGACTTTCCTTTGGCGAAGATGGAAAGTGGAAGCGAGACGTGGATGGAGTGAAACACGTGTGAGACCCGCACCTTGACTTTCGCTTTGCTTCTTTACTCTAGACTCTAGCTACCCTTAGCTAGCTCTAGCTAGCTAGACTCTAATAGTTTAAAAAAATCCTAATCGATTAGCTAGCTGAGCGGCTTGCCACCGGTGGTATGGTACACGTAAGGTAGTGGTTGAACCTTTGGAGCTCTTTTTGCTTGAAGCGCATAACCATTCCCAACACAGAAACACTTCCTACTGTTGCCATTGTGTTGGCCATTGATGTGGCAATATGTGTTTGGAGAGCCACTGGAAAGGGAAGGTTACTGTCAGACTGATCACTGGGAAGCATGCACATTGCGTCTTTTCATGCATTGCTGATGATGGTGGCTTGCTACATGTCCTTCTTGGCCAGGTAAGTGTAGGAAACTGGGTGCATCATCTTGATGGTACCGGTGGCGTGCTGCTGACGTGCCTCCGTTTAATGCATCTACCGGTACCAGTATCTCCAATGAGAAGTATGTTGACATTGATTTCAAATTGCCAAATTCTTATCTTGGCCATCCCAATACTGATCATCTTGTGAACCAATCCGCAAGCATCCTTCTTCATCCAGGCGGTGATCCGGTTGAATGATTTGGTTGTGGTCTCTTTGATTGTTGGGGATCTTTTGTTCAAGGTCTACCACAACTACTTTGCACAGATCAGCAGCACATTCTCAATCATCCAAGGCTTGCAAGACTATGCCAAGAAAGCCCGCGAGAGTGGTGTGTCGAATAGGTGTTCATTGGGGCTCCGGGGGAGCACGTTACAACCAAGTCGTGCGTGGGACCTTGCTCTGGGGAGTGCTGCAATGCAATCGGACCAAGTAGATGCTTGCTTCATGGGGCGGAAGGTCTATAGCAAACATCAATCAATCAAACGTCAGGTACAGCCAACGCTGTCTACTAGCAATACTGTCGCATCCTGCGACGTCGAGCAATCCCACGTCAAGCATGCATTCAAGCAGAAGGCATTTTCGAAGAAAGTATTGTGGAAGAAAGTATGTTGGACATGCACGATGAGAGTGAAGATGTGGGGAGAGATTGACGCCTTTCTCTATATCTGGTTTCACATTTGAAAGTACAAACAAAGTATCGAACACTCAGTACATCCGTCGTATACACAGATCCATTGTCGTGGGAGATTCCTCCATATTTTCATTTCCACCGTTGCAGCAGCTCGCGGTACCACGCATTCAAGAATCCACTCGGTCTGAACAGGGATCACTCAAGCTGCCAGACATTTTGATTTGGGCACAGGCTAAAGCTCCTGATCTGTATTGTTTAACACATGGACGACTGTGACATCATTCCCCCAAGAATCCCGGGCGGCGAAGAAGACAATGACATAGATTGTGTACGCCAAGAAGCTTGCCCAGCAGCAGATCACGTCCATGCGCCGCATTGAGAACGTGAAAAAGAATTCTGGCAAGATTGATTTCGGGCTCTCCTCTGCCTGAGGATTTTCTTCTGACAACTGTTCCCGTGCTGCTTGGCGAGTTTTTCGTATTTCCAGGATGATGAACTTGAAAAAGGTTTCAATCAACGTAATCACAATGAAGTAGAAGCTGCCGAAAACAAAGTCAACAATCCACAACGCCTCATTGGTGATGGGTAGCAGTCGGGAAACAGCAACTTTTTGTGTCACTGATACAAGCAAGAGGGTGAAGTTGAGCGCAAGCGTCTGGAAAGCACCGACCCCCACGACCATGGTAAGGATACTGCAATAGGAGAAGATAATGATAGGAACAATCACATTTTGCACGTAGTAGCTGGTGCCTCGGCTGATCTCAAAGTTGTAAAACAGGACTGTATCATTGTTTGCACCAATGAATACACCTGGTTCCAACTTGACAACCCGGTATCCATTGTAGGGCCCATCGTAGCCGCTTGTCACGAGTCCCCCCGAGGGAGCAAGTTCATAATCGACGCCAATACTCCTCGATCCCATCAACAGCTGACACTCGAGAGAATCATAGGGGATTTGGCCCAAATTCGCCATTTGGCAGATTGCCTGGAGACTACCAATTCTGGCCCAAGTAACTGTGCCGTCTCGTTCAATCGCAGCCAGTGGTCCCGTCATACCAGCCACGCCCTTGATCTGATTGTAGAGGTCGAATTCGGGAACCCATATTTCACTGTCCTTGAGACCTTGCTGCATTTGTGCACGGACATTGACTGGAAGACTGGTACAAGCTCCATCAGGGTCAAAGTCCCAACTCAATCGGGGATCGTTCCATTTCAATGTGAGGGAAACAAAGATTTGTATGATGCCCCTTGTCTCGCTAATGTCGGTAATGGTATGATATGTCATCTCTACGGTAACCTTGACTGGATCAGTGATTAAGGAAGTGCTCGGAATGGTGATTTTATCGTATCCACCAAGAATTTGACTTCTCACTTGCTGTGCGCACTGGTCTTGGCGTGGTCCACCGGTACAGCAAAATTCCGTGGCCCACAGCACCTCGTCGCATTCTGTAGAGGTAGCATACCGTTCTTGAATGCTTCCACAGGAAGGGTTCCCCTGTAAGTCTTCGTCTACTAGAAAGCTAAACGTGTTTGGCAATCGGTCTACTTGGATGACATAATCGCCGATCAGATCACCACGACCTTCGCAGAGACAATTCCCGACCGCACCCGAGGTTGAGGTCACATTGGTTTGTCCAGCCGCTCTCTGAATCGATGATGATAATAACACCAGCGCATACACAAACCCTTTCAGCATGGTTTCCTTGATCGATGTTGACCTAATGCGTTCGAGTATCAACGATCGATGAGGTTACTATACAGTGATTGAAGTCCCCACTCTGAAATCCCCATCAGCATTCAGCGGGAAATCGAAAAATTGCTCGATTGCCGATCTTGTAAGGGCAGATCTCTTGCTGGTACTGGTACCGGTTTGTACCGGTACATGCCTCACTCATACTTAAGATATAAGTGGTTTTTTAAAGGGCTGTTACTTGTTAATTACCGGTAAGATACGGAGTACTTCAGAATGCCGTACTAGTATACTACTCAAATATTTGCAGGAATGTAAGATAATCTGGACACTCAGATTTCCCAAACAAGATAAGCTACGAGTACCAATGTCTCAAACCCTAAGCTAATACTACATCTATGTTTTGTCGTCTCGAGCTGTATCCCAGCTTGTTTCACTTGTTGCAGGAACCACACAGTTGTCAAGCGACGAAGCAGTGCCACACATGCGGAAATGTCGGGTTGTTTTGACTTCCTGAACTTTGATATCGGCTGCACGCACATGATGCACATCGGTGTAAGCAGCTGATGTCACATTAATTCCTCCTCCTTCCTTGGCAGACCACAGGTGTTCTATCTCCCAAATGAAGCCTTTGAATTTGGTGGTGAGACTTGTGTTTGAAATGTGGGTAATGAGGGAAGCTAGCTAGTACCCACTGTCTTCCACATCACCAAGTCCTCCATATCCCCATCTTGGGGTTCCTCCTCCACCACAACATCTCTGGTTTGATCAATTTTTGCTTTGCACCTTTGCCTTCTTGGGCTTTGGTGGTCGGTGGCTCCTCACTTGATTGAGGGCATGGTTAGTAGTTCCGGTAGCATATGTGACAATAGCTGCTAGTGGCCATAAGATATGGAAGATACTGAGATTGGGCTGCTTGTAAGATATTGTTGACTGAATAACTGCTGCTGTTGATGAATCCTTGATACGGTGCAACTTCCAGAACAGGATTCAGAATGTTAAGTATCTTATATATGGGGTTTAAGTGTACGACTGTACGTTTTGTGGTGACAGCAAAGATTAACCCTAAGAAGGCGTGTCGAAGCACTCTAATTAAGGCTATGTTTAAGGACCATTCGCTCCTCCCGTGCCTCCATTTCTTCATTTCCTCATCCAAAGTTCGACAAAGACCATGGACAAGTATTCATCTGACGACGAAGACTCCTACTCATCAAGAGCAAGCGACGATGAGCCACTCAGAGGAGACACTGAATTGGACGAGTCGGAGAGTGATTCCGGTACCAGCGATGCCGAATCCAAAGCTGATGAGAACAAATCCATGTCGCTTGCGGACCGGCTTTGCCAACAGGAAGAAAGAGAGTCCACGATGCGGACCACGACAGCCTTGAAAGATCAACGAGCACGACGCATCAAGGCTCTCCCTTTGGCCAAGGAACGTATGCAAGAATTTCGTCGTAATCAACAACAAAAGGACGACAGTAGTAACAACAAAGAGCTCCCCGTCAAGAAAACCAAGAAATCCAAACATGCTCCTGCCGAAGCCTCGTCGCGACGTCGACACAACAAAACTCTGAATGAACGTGGTATTGGCGTTAACATTGGAGCTCACAGATACCAAGCAAGAGACCCGCGCATGTCCTCACTCAGTGGGCATTTGGATCAGGAACAATTTGAACATCATTACGGCTTTTTGGCGAAAGTCCAGAACAAGGAGATTGCCGCTACCAAGACTAAACTCAAGGCACTCAAGATGCCGGGAAAGAAAGGACGGCGAACGCGACAAAAGATGGGAATCCAGGGTGAAACGGTAGAAGGGCTGCAAGAGCAGCTCCAGACGCTGCAGCAGACAGTGGCGCGACAGAATCAAGAGAGTCTCGAACGAAATGCCAAAAAGGCAGTCAAGAAAAAGCTACAAGCACAAGTGGCCGAAGGAAAAGGAGGAATGTATTTCCCCAAACGACGCGAACTCAAGCAAATGGAAATGGAAGCGAAGATTGCCGATATCCAGAAACGAAAGGGAAAACGAGGGCTGGACAATTACCTCGCCAAACGAAGAAAGAAGCAAAAGTCGAGAGATGCCTCGCGAATGAAGAACATGGAGCCTTTCAGGTGAAGCTACATGTGCGTGTATTACTGTGTACATGTTTACAATTGGTAGCATCTTCTCGACCTCCTCCTCTAGCTAGCAGACAGTCATAAATTAAATTGAGGAGGGTAGTCCAATTCGTCAGTTTCTCCCACGAGGGCTTGGATTTGTTCTCTTTATAAACGTTCCATCCCTCCAGACTTGCCTACGATACCGTAGTACAGTTCGCACAGGAGCAAATTCAGATTTACACACCCCCCCCCCCCAGTGGCTTAGGCTTCAACGATTGGAGTATTGACAGTTTGAACAACCCCGTCCATACCGGTACGGCAGCATTGAGTCAAAGTCATTTGGAAGTCTAATTGGCTATGGCATACAGTCGTACTCAGTAAACGAAAGAATAGAAGGCGCCACCATTGAAGTTTGAATGGCACCAAGCAGCGAGCTCCACACCATACGTTAGGATGGTGGACGAGCACGAAAAAAGAAATAGTATCTCCTCATGTTGTACTATTATGTTTTAGCTGCTGAACCATTCAAGCTTCAGTTAGTTAGTCTTCAGTTTCTTCCAGGAGGAAACTGACCCATTTCTCTCGAACATTATCTCCCTCCAGGTGCTCCATGTCCGCCTTTGCGGGAGGCAGGGGAACCGCAACAGCGTGCACAACCCGTTCCAGTAGCTCGGAGCCTTCTTGAATATGCACCTTGCTCTTTTCTTCGTCTGTAAAGTGCAGCAGGCTGGCCATGAGCTCCAAGACTTGACGTTTCTGATTGGCATCTGTCTTGGTCAACCAATCCAACAGAATGTTCTTGATGACTGCTCGATCAATGACATCTTCTTGAGTTGCCTGTAGACGCTGAATGGCCTGATCAAGAGAACGACGCATTTGAACATTGTCCACACGGTATTCCTCGGCAACGTGCTCCAACTGTTGAACTTTTGCCATGACGGATCTGACCTCATTGTCGGAGTTTGCCTGAACCTCTCGGATTTGAGCCTGATGCATCTCTTTGGTGGCATCCAGGGCTGCGGCGTGAGCAGCCTTGAGTTGCTCTTCCGAGTCCAATCGTTGTTCCTCCATCAACCCCAACTCGGCCTCCCGTTCATTCTGGAAGGATTCCAAAGCACTTTGCAGGTTCTCATTCGCAAGCATGATGCGTTCGGCGTCGGATCGGGCAATGGCCAAGTCAGCTTCTGCAGCTGCCAGTTGTTGTCGCAAGGCTTGAACTTCCAAAACGGCCTCATCGCGTTCAGTTTCAATCTGAGACTGAGTATTCTCCGCAGAGGCCGCCTTTTGTTTGATCTGATTACTCTCTCGAGCATGTTTCTCCCTCAACATTTGCAATTCCAACTTTTCAAACAAAACACACAGCAAGGTCAATTAGCATTAGCAAGGTCAATACGCAAAAAGCCTCGTCAAGCACAGCACCTTTCCCAAGTCGTACCTTTGTACTGCTCAATTGGTCTGAATCCTGTTCCAATTGCTCCACCTGAGCTTTCAAGCGCTGGCACTCATTACCCAGCCTCTCTGCGTGACCTCGCAGTGTTTCATTCTCCGTGTGCAGCTCATCCATTTCCTCCTCTGCCTCTCGCGAGTCCGCATGGTGCTCTTTCATGTATGACTGCAATTCGACGACCATTTTGTTTAGTTTCTGGATTTCTTCGTCTCGTTCGTCAATGGCTGCCATTGACTGAGCCAGCTGATCTTCGGCTCGTCGAAGAAGAAGAGTTTGATGCTGTTCCTGCTTCGAGGCGCCCTTTTCCACGTCGGCTACGGCACGATCCTTCTCTTTGAGGGCCTTTTCCGCTCGATTGTTGGCTTCTCTCAACAGCTGTTCCATTTCGCGATGTTGTTGATGCAAAGCTTGGTCCAGTTCCTCCTGGTGGTTTCCCTGCATCTGTTGCATTTGCTGGATCAGCTCTTCCTGTTGCCGATTCAATTCCATTTGATGGTCTTCTGCCTGAGCTTCCAACAGACGGGCTTCTTTTTGCCGAAACTGCATCAGTTGATTTTGATGCTCTTCCATAGCTTGCTGTTCTTTGGCTTGGGCTTGTTGGGCCATTTCTGTGATTTGATGTTGTGCGTGGCCCAGCTGTTCTTCCGTTGCTTTGTACTTGGCTTCCCATTGGGCCAGCTGATGTTGATGCTGTTCCACGATTTGCTGCTGATTTGGATCTGGTTGCCGCGTCTTTTCTTCCACTGCCTTGTATTTGGCCTCCCACTGCTTGAGCTGTTGTTTCTGTTCTTCAATGATTTGTTGCTGCTTTGGATCTGGTTGTGACCGGCTTTGGGTGGGAGTGCCGGCGGTTGCAGTCCTTGCTTGTTGCTGCGTTGGTTTGGTACTTTGAGAGTTTGTGCTGGATGAGGACGATTTTTTGACAATTAGCTTTGGAGACGATGCTTGTGGTCGCTGTTGTTGCTTTTGCGCACTTGCAGCAGAAGCAGTAGACCCGGAGGACACCTTCTGTTTCAGCTGTGTCGGCCTAGGAGATCCCTGTTGTGAGGCGTTGCTTCCGGTAGAGATTTTTTTGATGGGCGACGACGAAGGCCCACCAGATCCATTTGCCTTGGCAACGCGTTGCTGTGAGTTGGTGGTTGCAACCTTTTTCTTTTGTGGTGTCACGAGCTTTTTCTGCTGCTGTTGCGGCGTAGCTAGCTTTTTTGGCTGCTGCTGTTGTGGCGTAGCTGGCTTTTGTCCCTGTTGTTGCTCCGCTAGTAGCTGATTTTGTTGTTGTTGTTGTCGTTTCTGCTCCGCCAGCTGCTTTTGTCGTAATTGCTCTTGTTTTTTCTGTTCCATCATTTCTTGTTGTTGCTTTTTCATTTCAGCCGCCTTGGCTGCTGCTGCTTCTTCCTTTTGTTTGCGCATGGCTTCTTCCTTTTGCTGTTGCTGTACAATCAATTCTTGTTCGCGCCGCTGCTTCTGCAAAAGCTCTTCCTTTTTTCGCTGCAATTCTTGCTCTCGTTGTTTTTTGGCTTGGAGTTGGGCTTCTTTCTGCTGTTGCAAACGGAGTAATTCCTGTTCCTTTCTCTTTGCATCTTCCTCCTGTCGTCGTTGAAGCTCTAGTTGTTTGCGTTTTTCCGCCTCCTCACGTTCCTTTTGCAGCCGTAAGCTTTCTTCATGTTGCTTGCGCTTTTCCGCCTCCTCACGTTCCTTTTTGGCCCTCTGAGCTTCTTCGGCCTCTTTTTGTTTTCGAATACGCTCTTCTTCCATTTTTTGTCTTGCTGCTTCTTGCTCTGCTTTTGCCTTTTGTCTGGCAGCTTCTTGCTGTTGTTTTGCTGCTAGCATTTGTTGTTGTTGCTGTTCCGGAGTGGCAATTTTGGGCTGTGGCGACGACGCCACAAAATCTCCATCCCAATCATCGTGTTCCTCTATCTGTGGCGCATCTACTGGTTTGGGTTGAGCGGCTGGTGTGTATTGCATCAAGGATTCTGGTTCTTGGAGGAGTGGTTTCGGTTCCGCATCCATTATTGGCGTGGGGTGCAAGTCAACTACTTCCTCCGAGTTGTCGTATTCAAAATTAAGGTTTTGCTCATCGTAATCTTCCTCGCCGTAGTACTGTTGTCGTTCTTCTTCTTCCGGCTCGTCGTAGTCTGCATCGGGTGCCAACACTTGTGTCAGTCGACCCACAAACCCAAAGGGTGATTTGGGCATTGGATCCTCGTCCTCATACTCTTCTTCCTCTCCTTCTTCGTAGTACTCCTCCTCCTCATTGTCATACTCTTCCCCATCGGCAGGCGGAGCCACAGCATTGCCAATCTCCTTCAATTTCTCACCCAGTTTGGCATTCTCAATCTTCTCTTTCGCCCATTGGCTCCACATAGTATTATTGTATTGTATTGAAACAATAGAGACTATATAACCAACACTTCGGTGTCCACGCCACACGATACAATGGACTGAAGCCAATGGAACCTGAAAGGCCTTCGAAAGATCGCCAAAAACTAGTAGTGCAACTACGATCGAGGCTTTACTAACTAGGGCAGCAAAGTCAGTTACCGTCCGATCCTGTGCCTCTATTCTATGCTCTCAATGAAGGCTCTGCCTACGGTAGCTAGTCTAGTGCACACTGATGTTTCTTTTCGCTAGCTAAGTTCGCCTGGTTTAGTCGGGGCCGCACGGCTTTGGTGTGTTGTCATCTTGATGGATCGCGGTGCGAAGCCACCAAAAGATTCGATTCATCGATTGGAATCGAATCGATCCGATCATTTCGATTTACTCGATGTCAACCTACCTGCTCCAATTAGTCTAGACTACAGTACCACTGGCTAGCCAGTATTGCGGCGGACTTAGACTACGCCATACGGTACCTGGTACCAGTACCAGGTACGGGTGTACCTGGTATCTTTCTCATCTGCAACGGCACGGAAAGGTGGCTGGCTAGAGTACTAGATCGACTAGAGTAGATGAATCATGTATCATCTATCAGTCATTCACGATGTCATGAACTGTGGCTAGACAGTACGAGTTTAATAAAGGAAGTGGGTGAGACACGTAGAAAGTGTACCAGCGCTACAGCCCAAAAATGGACCAAAACTGTCTATAAGCAAATGACTGTCTCAATGTCCGCTTGACCTATAAGTAGATTAATACGAAATCGACCTCAAGTACCATTGACTCATAGCATGTTACCCATACTGACCACATGATTTAATATCACATACCCTATGTTAAACGTGTATTTCATTTTCGTTATACTTTTTGTGAGATAGTTAAATATTTTGGTCCATTATTGAGTCCCGTTAACTCAGCAAATAGAGAGTGAGACAGAAGGTTTCCGATATTGTACTGTTTTGGCTATAGTATCGCTGATGTCTCAAAGCCATGGACCAAAACCGACTTTATACCTGTAGACAGCACCCCCAGCTAGCTACTTACGGTACACTTTTCACCCAGCCAGTCTCAATGAGTGCTGGCAACTGGGCACTCAGTCTTCAGACTACATGTAGCTAATGAGGCAGAAGTGGTCTAGCTAGTAGGAGATGTCAAAATCGATGAGGTTCAAGTTTATTGATATGCGGAAATACCACTGTAGTGTCAAGTACATGTAGAATGTAACTGTGGGTGGTTGCTCTCATACTTCAATAAAGCTAGTCGAGCACCACTGAAATCGTCGTCCACTTGCATAGGAACAAGAAAATGACACCAAGTCTCGTGGCTTCACGTCACAACTCGCATTGTCGTGTTTCCAGTTGCTTTTACTTGGGCTATCGTTTCCGTTTTCGACCTTGTGATGATGATGAGGCCACACCACCACCACCGCAATAACACCAGAGTTCGGGGCGCTCCCGCAACATTCCGAAAAATACATCGAGCTTTGTGAATGTGAAGCTAGTCGTACCTGTGTTTCTCGCTTTTCTGGCTGCCAACAACAAATCGGTCAAGTCTGTCAGAGTGGTGGATCCTTCGCGCACTTGCCCTCTCCCCAATCGATTGAGATTGGCATAATACTCGGCTTTTTTCCAATCATTGCTAACTTCGTCTCCTTGATGATCACAGCACGTCAGAGTCACATTGTCCTGTTCCAACGCCTGCGCTAACGAATTGACTCCGGTGGATTTGCCATGAAACCGCAACGATGTCAGACTCGTATTCGCCCGCAATGTTTTGCCCACAGCGGTGAGATCGACAATGTGCGTATCCAAGCTTTTGAGCACATAGAGTCGGGTGAGTACATTTCGATCCAAGATGGTCGCCATGGTTTCCCCCAATCCTTCCCAGGAAGCCGTTGTTTGACCCACAATCGACAAGGACGACAATACTGGCATTTTGGAAGCCACATGGAGTAGGCACTTGAGAAGTGGTGGTGGCATGCGGCAACAACTCAGAGACAGTGACTGGATCGGGGAAACCGACTCGGTGGGTAATTGTTGTTGTTGATCTTGTTGCTGCTGCTGTTGAATCTCCACGTTGACCAGCGTAATCGTTTTCAGATTGGATTTTCCCACCAGCATGTTCAGGAGTGCAGTGACTTCCTCATGGGCCGTAAAGAGGAATCGTTGAAGCTCTAGTGATTGTAGTTTGCAGGTTTCATTGACACCGGTTTCAATGGCGTGAATAAATTGTGGTGGATGTTCGTTGACGTCGGTCTGTTCGGGTCCACCCAGTACTCTGATTTGTTCCACTAACGACGTATTGGTCAAAAAGGAGGACAAGGCATTGCACGCAGGACCTAAATCATCCTCCGAGAGTCCACTCGGAAGAGACAGACCGAGGACTTTGGTACTGCCGGATTGTGGAGCATTTTGCAGAAAATGTAACCAGGCATCGGTCTGCCAATTGCCAACATCGATATCCATGGTTTCAAAATACGGCATGAGCGTCAGCAACGCCTTTGTGGATTGTAGTGTCATGGTATGGCGGGGATTGTTGAATTTGAGTCGTTCAAAGGAGAGGGGTGATTTTCGTATTATACTGGACACCAAAAAATCAATGATATCCTGTGCGGCCGGAGACTGATTCCAAAGCGCTCGTTCCAGAGCTGTCATTTCGGAATTCAACGCGAAACGTTGCATGACAAATTCGGGGTGAATGTCCACTAGGACCTGCATGGTTTCCAGAGGGGCGTATTTGTCCATGGCCGCGACCAGCGGATTGGCTCTCAGATCCATAATGGTGAGTTCACAGTGCTTTTTGGTTTGTTCAGCCATGAACCGAATGACGGCAGGATCATCCGATCGATGGCGTATCGCAGTCTCCAGTGGAAAGTAGCGGTGTCCATCGGCCATTTGTTCCCGCAACCCCCAGTTCTTCCAGCCCATATTATCCACGATCTCCTTGAGGATATCAATGGACGCGCCCCCAATGATCAAATAGGAAAACGGCTGGAGGCTCACTCCATCTCGACTGGTTGTCCGGGGGTTGATCGGTACCGACGCTCCACGAGAATAGGGACTATTCTTGAAGGTTTGGAAATTCAACGTGGGATGCTTGCGTAGGATACCCATAATGGTATCTATGGTACCCTGGTCAAAGGGCTCTAGCGCAATGTCCCAAAAGAGATCTCTTAGCATGTCATGGCCTCTTCTTTCCTCGGGGTTGAGAGCGGGTTTTTGTTCCCGCGTTTCCACCTCGCTGTCGGAATCGGAATCGGAATCAACAACATCCATGCTTGAATCTCAGTCTCTCTCTCGAACTCTCTCTCTCGAACTCTCTAGCTCAGAATCTCCAATCTGCTTTAGTTAGTAGCTTGCCAACGGTGATGGGTGATGGTAGCAAACATGCCAAGCCTTGAATGGTTGCGC
Organism: Seminavis robusta; assembly: GCA_903772945.1. Taxonomy (NCBI): domain Eukaryota; phylum Bacillariophyta; class Bacillariophyceae; order Naviculales; family Naviculaceae; genus Seminavis; species Seminavis robusta. Next base: position 30,742 of record CAICTM010000742.1, read on the forward strand.
CGCATGGTATTATTCCTACATGCCTGATGCTACCGTAGCTATTAGTACCAGTAGTGTGAACCCGTAAATCTGTAAGAATTGGCGGGGGCTGCATTCTTTGCCCGCATTGTTTGCCCACACTGTTTGCCCGCGTCGTCGCAAGAACGTTCTTCCAGCTTCCAGCGTAGCACAGCCCTTTTAAACATACCCCATCTATGACAATCCATATCCTCCATGTACCGGTTCCTAACTAAGAGCATGCAACACCGGGGTACATGTACCCCAAATCACAAAACCCAAATGGTTGGCATCGGGTATCGCCGGCCGACCTGAGTCGACTGAGTCAAATGGGTTTTGCGACCATGTGGCTCGCACAAATTGGAGCTGTTTGCCCAGCCTAAACAGCCGACCCAAACCCATTTGACTCATTGGATTCAAATTTACTTAAGGAGAAGAATTGCCACATCATCAATGACATCATTCTAACATCACAATAGGAGGGTTTAGGTTCTCTTTCGCGAGCAAGCATAGCCTAGCAGCGAGGATGGTCAACCTCCAACCATTTGGGTTTTGTGATTTGGGGTACCCCGATGTTGCATGCTCTAATAATCCAAGACCTTGGATTCGAGCTTGGAGCCACTTTGGCATATAGACACAAAACAAACTCCAATCACCACCCCCACCATGTCGTTGATTGGGGCGGTGTTAGTGCTGCCTTACATGGTGGTTTTCTTCACATTCTGGTTGGCCACCAGTCTGAAACGTCCCATGATGTATGCCACAGTATTTGCTGGGCCATCAACCCATTGGCGGCGCAACGGGGACTCACTCCTCACTCTCTTTGTCAACACGGCACGACTCTTTTCCAAGGACAAAAAATGGAACGAGCCAGAAACTAATAAGTATACCAATGTTCACAAGGTAGAGACCAAAACTATTATCTTTGTCAGGCATGGCTAGAGGTATGTGGGTTATCTCCTGTGACGACAAGGTAGAAATTCAATTCTTGAATCTAACCTTTTTCTTCTCTCACATTTCTTGTGATTATCTTTCAGCACTTGGAATGAAACATTCAACAGTACGTTGCCGATTCGGTGTTAAAAGTTTCAAGTCACTCACTCACTCACTCATTACAATTCTTCCGAATCCTTCTTCTGAAGGGGCGAAAAGACCAAACTCTACATGTTTTTCATACCCAATGCTATTAAAGCTTTCTTCGTGGAATGGTACTTTATGGTCACTGGACAGGACAAAGAGAGCTGGTTCTACGACTCACCACTCAATGACATGGGCAAGTCACAGGCAGAATCTGTTCGGAGATTCATGCGCACTAATCTACAATTCACTACACCCAAAGAGGCAAGACTCATACGAATCATGCTCGGGGAATCACCCGGTGGAAAGGGACCACCTACCAGAGAGCCTTCATCACAACTGGTGTCCTCAAACCTCAGGAGAGCCATCTCAACACTTGTCATTGGGGCCAGAGAGCGGCTAGATCGGGGATTCGAAAACGACAAGGTTATCATTCTCTCACAGATGCAAGAAGTCAGCTTTTTAAAATCCAGATGCACTCTGTATCACACCAGCCAAGGGAAAATGCGAGCTGGCTTTTACAGATCCAAAATTCCTCAAACCATACTTTGACAACAATCTGGACACGTCCATGCACACGGGCAACAAACCAATCACTTCCAATGGCATCATTCGACTACAGAGTTTTGCCGAAACAATCTTCAATGATATCAAAAAGGAAAATATTGTTGCTGCAGGACATTCTCTTTGGTTTAGAAGCTTTTTCCGCACATTTCTGCCCAAGGATTACGATGATGTTTCCAAGGTCAAAAAGATCCGAAACGGGGGATGTGTTGGCCTCGAATTCCAAAAGAAAACAACCGACAATCGGGTCGTGTACGAGATCGTACCAGGAAGCATCGTGGTACTTCACATTGGATTTTGAATCAACGAATGTTTGACCAATAAACAGCATATCGGACGAAAGGATCTTTTTCAACATTGTTCCGTTTCGTCTTCTTCTTGTGGTGTAATGTACTTGTACATAGCAAAGCGATAACATACATACTCTATTGACTCATGTTGGATTCCGTAACACATGAGGCCATTGCTCTAGCCCACAATGCTGCTGTGTAACTAGATATGTATAGGTGCATTTCCACCACGAGACGACACATCATGATTTCCGCGCTCAAATGTTTGATGTCTTGTGCAACTTAGATAAAATTGTACCGGCCAAGCTCTATGGCTGAATAGGAGAGTGACGTGCCTTTGATGAGGTCTCGCTGATACCGGTGCTGAGCATCGCTTGGTACGCCCAAAAAGCAGCCAGGCAGCCAATATACAGTGTATAAGGTTCATTTGCATAAAAACTACCGTACTACATGAACCAGTTGGTATTGAAGCATACCGGTATGAAGGGGGCAAAAATCTTCATGTATAGGGACACCTTTGCATGACGGGGCCAAATAAAGGTAGCTATTCTTCCTCAAGTGCATTATCAACAGTGCTGTGTTCCCAAGGTGCGGTTGATGCGCCAAAAGCGGCAGGCAGGGCCAACAGTAAACTACGATTCGATGCTGCGGGTCGACAATCCCAACCTGACAAACCTTGAAGCCGCAAAGATTGCCCAGCACCAGCTTCTATTGGTATTGATGTGCTGCGGGCACCATTCCATGGCCACCACTGAAAACTGAAAGTGCCAACGGAAACGCTTTCTTCGACTTTGAAGAGCTCTTTGAAGCTACCGGTACGTACTTACTCGACTCCCGCGGAAAAAAGACCCCCCTTCCGATTCGATTCGATTCCGATCGTGCCAAAACTGCCAAAAGTGCACTCAGATTTAAAGAATGTGAGTTCAAGGGTACTTTTTAAGTCATGAATTTCCTTTTCAGATGCCTATTCTTGTCTATGACCGGATTAACTGGTACTTTCTACGTCTAACGAGATGGTGGTGATGAATAGAATGTCTCCATTAATTATAGGTTACTATTCAGAATTAGGAAGTGAAACGAAAAGGAGAAGGAGTAGACACTAAGTATAAAAGTTAAGCGCTAACCCTATCAATCACGAATAGTCCAGGTGAGCCAGTGGAAACGGGACAGGCTTCCATTACACTGTAAGACCAACCGGGGCAACTTGAACGCCGCCATTAGGAGAGCATCCGACCCTACAAGACCTCTCGGCATTGACGAGCCCAGAGTACTAGTAGATCATCGATGATGGCAATGGAATGGCTCAGAGCGAAGCACATGACTGGCTTCCCTGTGCCAATTGCCAGCACACTCCTGGGTTAGGTTTTACTAGCTAGATAAAGGGAAGGAACAGTCGAGAGCAAGCGGCATTGGGCTGTCTGAAACTAGCTAGTGTGACGGGGAAGGAAGCAGACGAAAATAGAATATAAATCCACGGAGCGTAGTTGGGATTGGCCATGACGACGATTGGGTCATCATGCGGTCAGCAGCTTTCTAGTAATGGTAGCACAGGGAAGATCTACAACACTGGGACTTCGACTTGCACAACCACGCTGCCACCACATGTGCAGTACTCAGTAGTCGAAAGAACTAGGCACGAGCTTCCATTCGATCATTGCGCGCAGACCTAGTACGACGCCAAAAGCTTTGCAAGTCATCTTCGTCTATTAATGCAAGTCATCTTCGTATATTAGTGGTCTAGTCAGTTCAACTACTCAGTAGCTAGTAGCCAGGCACGACTTTTACCATTGGCAACAAGACGGTGGTACGATCTGTATGCAATCGAGCCTGGGTCGTTGTGAGAGTGTCAGGGAAGAGAATCACAGCCACCAATTCCTCCAGATGTTCGTGCGTAGCTCCTAGACTAGTATACGGATGTGCTTGAGACCTGCTACCAGTACTAGCCCGAATAGAGACTGGTGGAACTACGACAAACTTGTTGGTGTAACGTCTTGCTACCGGTGCAATACATGCTTTACTCCCAGCTCGCTAGAGTAAGATTGGCACCTGGTCCAGACCTGGACTACTGGACCTGCAATTACTTGATAACCATCAGTCTTGACTGGTTCAATAAGGTTGCTTCCCAGGTGTTAGGGCCAAGAATCGCGGGAGTGAGCGAAGGAGCAGTCCAAAGGAAGGCTGCTTGAACTTTTGTGCTGTGGCGATTGTCGACTAGAGGAGCTCCTGGCTTATGTCTCTTCCAGTACCGCTGTTAAGTAACATGCTTAAAGGATTCGCCATTACTAACTCCCAAAGAACACATTGCACGTCATGAAAAGGGGACAAGATTGATATTACGATTAGGCGACACAAGGCTTCCTGAAATAAGCCCTGATGAATATCTGTGACTGGTTGATTTCGTCATGCAAGCTGGGACGGCGACGAAGATATCAGGGTCACAAATTGCCATAAAAACCTGAACAGCAACCGAGAGCAGAAGAAGGCAAGACACCTCGCCATTCGTGTTACAGTGCCTTACGAAGCATCTGAAGACCGCATTCACTCACTCAGTAGTAATAACCACCACCACCAGCCAAAACACATACCTCAAGCGAAGTCAAAGCGAACAAACAATCAGCCATACATAGTAGCTAGTAGCAACATCATCAGCATCAGCAGTAGAGCCATAGTTCCAGACCTCATTACAATGATGGACAAGGGTTCATCCCAGGAAGCAGCAGAAAAACCAGAACAACCACAACAACAACCGCCAATGCAGCCAGCCTCCACTATCAATGCGCCTCCTGCCAGGAAGCCAAGGAGACGGAAGAAGGGACAATCTCAGTCTCCTCCCACCAAAGACATGATACCCCTGAGTCCCAACTTTCAGCCAGGGAAATTAGATGTTATCTGCAGCCGGGGGAAGTTTGCATACAATTCACCAGGGTACGTTGGATTTGATTACACTGTACTAGTTGGAGGGAAGCCCTCGAGTCCTGTAAAAATCTCAGGGCGATTCTCGAGAAATCGCCAATGCCATGCCCACCACCATCTCATCTCACCCTCGTTTGTTTCGTTTCGTTGTGATATCTATCTATGGTTCCTTCTTTCCTATAGAAACTGCTGGTTCCGATGCATGGTAGAAGAGCAAATGGATAACTATTCCAACGCCAAGACCAAGACGGACAAATCCTTAGTAGTATCCATATTGGTCAATCGAGTACGACATGCCGCACCAGAAGGAGGCTTTGTCAAGAACGTGGGAGGAAGATGGTATCGGGTATCTGACAGATATTCCAGAGAAAAAGTGGGGCAGCAATTTCGGTAAGTACTGAAAAACCGTTGCTCTGAGTTGCTTGAATGCATTGCATTGCATTGCATTGCATTGCATTGCATTGCATTGCATTGGATCGACCAGAAACTAACGGTACACGTCTCTCCATGCACACATTACACAACAGGGATCTGCTTCATTTGAAATACAAGTCCAGCACCAAAGCCAAGGCAGAAAAGAGGAAACGAGCGCAAGATATTGGCAACGGAGAGCACCCAGAACTGGAGCGTTCTGGGTCCAGTTTCGACGGGGGCAACACGGACAGTTTCAATAGCCGAGATCGAGTCCCCAGCGCTGCTAGCACGGCCTACAACACGGACAGTTACAACAGCCGAGACAGACTGGACAGTTACAACAGCCGAGATCGACTCAACAGCGCCAGCAACACGGATAGCTATAACAGTCGGGATCGGTTGGACAGCCACACCAGCCGAGACAGAATGAGCGCTGCCACGGATAGCCACACCAGCCGAGACAGAATGAGCGCCGCCACGGATAGCTACACCAGCCGTGATAGAATGAGCGCCGCCACGGATAGCTACAACAGTCGGGATCGACTGGACAGTCACAACAGCCGAGACAGACTCAGCGCCGCCAGCAGCAGCACTTATGGCACGCCACAGCCATCCCCCGCATCTTCCACCTACATGTCACCTGCTCACTACGGCTTGGATGATCAAAAGATGCCCGCGCTCGAGTTGAGCTCCGGCGGCACTACCAAGAAAGCTGCATTGGAGTCTTTCAAGCTGGAGCCGAGATCTCCCCCCAAGCAGGCGCGTTTAGCGGGATCGGCGACAGTGGCAGCAGCGGCGGCAAAGTTATCACCGCCAGATGAAGAGGACGACGTGAAGAAACTCGATGCTGTGGACGTGAACATGGAACTAGAGTCGCTGGGCGACTTTGAACCGCTTCCCATGCTCGGATCCGGCAATGATCCGACCAACAACATGAACTTTACGTTTGCTAGCGCCGATGATCTTCATCAATCCTTCCCTACAATCTTCAATCCTCCGGACTTTCATCAGTCAATGCCGGATAACCTCGGTGGCGGTGGAGCGGATGATGGTTCAAACAACAGTGGCAAGAGAAACAGCAATAGCAACGAGAGCAATGGTGCCAATGATCCTTTCTTTACACCTTGGCACATGTCCATTTGAAAAAGGAGGATGGCTCCTTATCCTTTATATGTCGGTCAACAAGAAGTGGCAGTGTATTACTCATCATAGCAACCATACGGTACGGGCGAATACGAAAAGAACAAACAACAATCTATTCATAACATCAGTACGGTAGACTCGTGACATTATTTGTGGACAAGCAACGGATCAGGAAACACTACCATGTAAATTGACAATGGCGAGAGTGTTCCCGGCTCAAATCACAGATATCAATCTACAATTGACGTTCTACTGCTACGCTACTCCTTGGAAAAAGCACCTAGCTAGCTCATACCAACTTCCGCCCAGATTCTTTTGCATGGGCTACGGCTATGGCTCTCCTAGCTAGCTTGGCTAGAAGAGTCTATGAAAGAACAGTTTTTAATCTTTCTTACTAAAGACTTCTTACCCCGTCTCGCGAATCGAGTATCTTGCTCTCGTCTGCGTCGCCATAGCTAGCCAAGGTGCCATCAACCTTCATTTGGGTTTTATCCACAAATAGATCCTAACGAGACACGATGGGGGTCGTCCTCCCCAGGCGGCCAACGATACGGCTCGTTGCGCTGCCTGTGGTCAGAATGAATCAGCAGCTCTGGCTCCCAGCTTATCCGGTCGAAGGAATGCACAAGAACATGGAATCTTAATAATATTGCATCCTATCAATGTCCAAGACCTGGTCTGTGTTCGCCACAGCTACGATGTTGGTTGTCCAGAGCCCTTCCCGCTTCTTGCTTGATGAAGAGGTTCCGGTAGTAGTATGCACAATGGTCCATCAAGCCGACGAAGGAGGAGCATCTCATACGGTAGGATTCTCTGTCGGCCAACGAATTTGAGCTAGTTCAGCAGCGTCTTTCAACCCGGCCTTCCTCAGCAAAGTATCGCTCATGCATGTTTGTCTTGCACGAAACCGGAGCTACTGTACGATGAGAGTCCGCCACACCTTACAAGCAGGAAGCAAGCAAGCAACATGCGAGTGCGTCCCATTGATCTTGGATTGCATGCTTGTCAAAGGAAGATCACGTGTTTGCTGGCCAATGAAAGGAGCTCTTCTGCAGCAAGATGGGCCACAAGTCTTGCTTGTCTTGATATCAGCCGTTTCCCAGCCTGTGCGTCAAGTTGCTTGCATGGCTTACTAGCTAGATGCGTTGTGGTATCTTCAGGAAAGGCGGAGGTCAAAGGAGAAGCAGCCAAGGATCCGGCACCTGACGGAGGGTAAACCACGGTCATCGGAAACGGAGTGGGGGTGTCGCTCACCTTGCCTTGGCACGGACGGTTCATGATGGTACCTCGGGGTGCGCAGTGAACGGTAGCACTCACCTACCGTACCGGGTGACAGGCAGGGAGGAGCAGGAAAACGCATTACACCACTACACAAGCCATTACACACTACATGCAAGTACTATTTTATAAGGGCATTCAACAAGCTACCCTTTTGGTTGATTACATGAGCACTCAACAGGTTGCTCCTAGATTGGTTGGTTGTTGTAGTTGTTTACAGTGTGCCTAACACACATCAAAGCCATGGCTGTTGTTGAGTTTGTCTAGTGGTGGGGGGTGAGGTTGTTGTATTCAATACACCCTTCTTCTTGCCCTTGGCATCCTCTTCCTCATGACAAAGGATTGAGCTACCTTTTCTTCCTTTTCTCAGCCAAGTCAACATGGAGAACAATGCACCAGACTAAAGCTGGGGAAGGTAACATTGAGGGTAGAGGGATCAACTGGAAAGGGCAGCTCCATAGTGAATTCTGAAATGACATCACCCTGACATCAAGGATGGACCTGACATACTGCTGCATGGCATGGCGCCTGACATTGGTATCCTCTAGGTTTTCCTTTGTGTGTTGTTGATAGAGATAATAGAACTCCCCAATATCCAAGAGGTCTTGGTGCCACTTCTCACTGATAGTCAGCTTCTTGCCATTCGCAGAGACCATGGTTTCGATGTCGGCTTCAGTCGCGCCACTGCTCAGCCAGACAATGATAGTGACATGGCGAATCCATGCTCTTCTCCATTCCTTGACCATCCTCTTCGGCTTCAAGTAGTGGGGCCATCCTCTTCGGTAACATCATCCTCATCATCGTTGTCAGCAATGGAAGGAAGCTGCGCAACTGCAGGAGGCCTGGCTGCCACGACAGGGACTTGGTTGCGAGAACAAAGCTGGGAAGAATGGGTAGTGGTCCATCATCATCTTGTGGTGGTTGTGGTCCTCTGAGAGCAACCGGCAGCCATTCCTCTGGCTTTGTTGAACTGAGAGCAGAACTGGTTTGTGGAGTACTTCTGGAATCGCTCATGCATGGCTCTCACAGCGGCTGGTTGTTCATCAGTGATGGTTCCATTGTGGAACAAGCGAAGTAGGAACTTGAAGTCTGGACCATCTTGCTTGAAGATATGCTTCACCGGTTCATTGCCCTTCTTCCCTGGAGCGTTCTTTCTGGAGGACATGGTCGATTGTAGAATGTTGTGGTTATCCTGCTTTGCCAATTGATGTTGATCTGGATTTGTGAGAGGAGAGAGGAGAGAGAAAGAGCGCCATTTTGAAGATCGACATCTTGGTTGTCTACTACTGGTATCAGTGGAAGTTTACTGGTTGTGCAGTTTAGTTGGTTGTGCAGTTTTGTGCAGTTCGCTTACAGGACGGCAAGATCGATCTTGCCAGGTAACTTGATGGGATTAAACTTTCAGACGCATGTGGTTCACTGCAAGGCTAGAGGTCATACTGGTTCACATGATAGATCGCGATTTATTTCTTCCTCTCAGTCATGTGGAAGGCAGCCAGGAGGGTGTTGCAGGCGACCTTCCAACGGTCAAACCAAATTCGCACCAATTGGTGCTCACATTTCTAGGCATCAATTTGCAAGGGCGTGCTATGGGTGTGCTTCGCCCGTCACAGAACGCCCCAAAGCACAAATCACCAACTTGGAGGGGCGATATGGAATGCCATAAGGTACCAGCATGACCAACATGGGCGGTCCCTTCTTCTACTAGTATTAGCCAGGGCAAAGGAGCCTTATTTGACTAGGAAAGGACCATTCTGGCTTTCTATATCGCTCCCTCAAAGTGCCGTTTCAGGGCATCAGGACGTCCTGGAACACTTTTTAGTAGGGCGTTGTACACTTTTCAGCGCTGGAAATAGCCATTGTGCAGGAGTATATGCTGGGCATAAGCATACTTTAGAAGGTTTGTATTACTAGACAGATGAGCACTGGTCCAATCGCTTGGTATCACATGTCCCCATAGAGGAATAGCTAGAATGGGCGATTTTGTCTTAGAGGATGAAAGGTTTGGCTAGCCCAGAGCGAACCCTCATTATTTGAGACAAATTGTGGCCAGGAAATCCAAATCGATTTGAATGGATTTGAATTATTGCGCGAAAAAGACAAGCACATAAACACCAAACGTCCAGTAGTCCTCTCTTAAGCCAAGCAGGATTCAGCTGATTCGGAAGAACAAACCAAGGAGCAATCGTGTCAGCGCACTTTTCACTAGCACTTTTCAGTTGCAACTCGAAACTCCACCATGACCATCTTCGATGGCATCTCTTTCTTGCCGGTACCTCACAATGGCATCTCAATTTGGTCTTACAAGGTTGTCAATGGTCACCGCCTACTACTGATCTACATGGTGCTACAGGTGAATAGGACGGATTGCTTTTCATGGAGTTGCGACTTTGCGACCATTCTGTTGTTGTCATAAAATCGATCTTCCACAACAACGAACCAACCACCAGCCATGCAGATAACACCCGATACCATTATCAGAACAGCTTCCAACTACCAAGGGCTTACAGCCAGAGCAGTCAACCATGAAACTTACCGGTACAATCGGACATTTCGAGGCTGTTTTGGTGTGGCTCCTCATCTTGCCGCTGAGCTCTGGAACATGCTGGATGATGCTGATCCAATGAGCGATATTCGCTGGGTGACCTACTTCCTGGCCACACTCATGTTCCTCAGGACATACACTGTGACACCTGTGCTGGCAATGATCTTCATGAAGGATGAAAAGACCATTCGCCATTGGGTGTGGGTATTTATCGAAAAGCTGGCTACTCTTGACTTGGTACGTCAAGCTCCATTTATTCATTGCCGACTCCACAAATACAAAGACCTCACCATGTACATGCTACAATCCACCATCACTGCTGCTCCAGATCAGATGGGAGTACCGACGAATGAATGACAATGGCAGTCGGTGTCTGGTAACTGTTGATGGAACTGACTTTCGCATCAGGGAACCAGGTCTTTCTCTACTGGTTGGTATACAAGAAGTTTAATGGTCCTGACTGAGGTATGAAATTGCTGTATGTATTCAAACTGGATGGATTGTGTGGATCAATGGTCCCTTCCCTTGTGGTGAATGGGTTGATATTGCCATTTCTTTGTCATCTTTGGTCCACATGTTTGAAGGAGATGAGAGAGCTGTGGCTGACAAGGGGTACAGGGGGTATCCTCAATACTTTGACTGCCCATGGCGACACCTTGACAATCAACAACAGACTAGCAGGAAGGCTCTTGCAAGGGCCAGACACGAATGTGTCAATAGGAGACTCAAGGAATGGAGCTGCCTCCTTCAGAGGTGGCGCCATTCCCTTGATAAACATGGTAAGATGGTCCATGCTGTGGCCAACATTGTGCAGCTCCAGATCATGGACCGGCCGATGTGGCAGGTGGAGTACTATGATAGAGTCGACAATGAGTTTGACTTTGATTATTAAATAGTTTGTAGTTACTCTACTAGTTGCAGCCTCACTATTAGCCATAGCATTGACAGTCAACAACCAACCAGTCTACTCAGGTGTGTAATGCTTGTAATGCGTTTTCCTGCTTCTCCCAGGGGAATTACTAGGGTGAAACTCTGGCTGGGGTGTGGTCACTGCACAGGGCAGTTCCTATGGGGGCTTTGTAACTATGATGGGGGCCAAGCCTATCATTAGAAGCTTATATGCCAATTTAATCCCTTGACACTTGGCTTTTGGCTTGTCTAAGCTAAGCTGGGCTTATCTAAGCCAAGCTATTTATCTAAGCTAAGCAACAAGGACGAAAATACAAAATTTTATAGTAAATTGTATCTGTGGACTACATGTAGCTTAGCTTTTAGACTAGCTTAGCATAGACAAGCTTAGCGTGGCTCCTAAGCCTACTACTACATGTAGATAAGCCCATCCTTGACATGGCTGCCTTGACATAGTTAGCTACAACCACAGATTGAATAGCGAATGTCTTCTTTTCAATCCTGCCTTGCACATCTAGTTCCCCATAAACAATAGCAATTCAATTCCCCCGTCACCCCGCACGGTACCATTGGCTCTTCCACCAACCAATGCCGGATCAATAATGATGGCTCAGGACAAGGCGATGGCCGAGCTGCCCAGTGGAGAGCTTTCCGAAGACAGGAAGGTTGCTGGCTGCAACAGATGCACGATGGACAGCATTGTACATGTCGGCAGCTCATGGTCGCGTCAGTTAGCAGCAAGGGTTCCAATAATCCTCGATTTTCTTTTCACATTCGTGCCAAATTTGACGGAAAGCTGCTTCCGGCGACCACGTCACACTTTCGTCCACTTTTTGCCTAACAACTCCTCGTTTTGGATCACAAACAATGATCTGCCCGCCTTGGTAGCAGCTGGTGCTGTCGCCTTCTGGTTCGTTCTTCTCGTGGCTCTTATTGACTCACCCGCTGTTATTATTGGTCGCCTTTAGAATTGTACATGTAATTCACAAGTGAGTGGGGTTTGATCAGTTCAGCGATGGCGGAAGAGGTAGCCACAGCCACCAAAGAAATGGCAATCGAAGCAGAGGAAAACGAGCAAGACGATGGACAAGATCCATTAGTAGAGGAAACAAACGAGCAAGCAGCAGCAGTCGTAGTGCACTGCTCAGACGATGAAGAAGCGACCAGTATCCACGTTTCTGAATTGGAATGGGGAGCAGCAACAGATGACCCTGAGATCAGCGATCCCCACCGTGGTGACGAGGTTGACAGTTTGTTGGATCTGGAGGCTCCATCTCCCCCCGAACCGTCGAATTTTCCTGCCAGAGCCGAGGCGGTTATTGCAGAGCCTCTGGACGAATCTATCAGGGGGATTCCTGTAGTCAAGATTTCGCACCGTCAAGAAGAAATCATTAATGTTCCAGAGATTGTGGAGCTGGACGAGGATGACGAGAAGGCACCTGATGATGCACGTCCAAATGGAGGCGTCCGTCTTGCCAGGGCCATTCGCAACAGTGTCTTGTTTAAAAGGCCCCAGATGGTGAGTGTAGATGTGGAAGCCACGCCTATCCATGAACCTTCTGTTCGAACTGTTGGAGATAGCTTTGATGAGGACGAAGAACCTCTCCCCGTCTCACAGCATCGCGTAGCTCAATTCATCTCGGCACGGGTGATCCGCAAAAATCCCACTGATGACCTTGGATTCAAAATCCGCATGGAAGAAGAAGAGAATATTTTCGGGGTTACAGCCATCAAGAAAGATGGGCTTCTAGCAAATAGTCCAATTCTAGAAGGAGACAAATTGATTAGCATTAATTCCCAGGCATGCCTGGGAATGAAGCTTCCTGGAATCATGCGATTGCTGGAAACAGCAACAGACCACGTGACTATCACATGTCAAAATCCTAGAGGTGATGGGTCCCTCGTGGAATGCTACGTGATGAGGCCCACTCCGTCTACCAAACTTGGAATAGACTTGACGAACCAGCCAACCCATCGGAGGGCTAGAAGGACTCGGACTCGACCAGTGATTAACTCTGTGGACAGTGAAGGGATCATGGTGGACTCCTTGCTCAACCCTGGCGACCGTATCTTGTCCGTCAATGGTCAGTCCGTATCAGACACCCGTGCCGTAGCAGAGGTTTTATCAAAGACAACGTCACCCCACGTCACCGTTTTGGCCAGGACCAAGGAGCAAACCGCAGCTATCGTGACCACAGAGCCTGAACAAGGCACCAGATCTCGCGTCTTTGATCTCTATGGCACTCCGGCCCGAGCGTTGCGCCTCCGTGATGGCCGAGCAGACACTCAAGCCTATGACTCGGCCAGGCAAGCCACCAATATAGGAGCCATTGCGCTCGCCATCATTCTGGTGGCAACCCCGGCCAGAAGCGGTGTGTTCATCACGGGAAAGAATTGGATGTTTGCAGTCTTTGCACTCTTTGGCATTGTCAATGTGCCCTGGTTCTTTCGCAAACCTGGGCAGAGATTCTCTCTGTTGCAAGCTTTGTGCAACGCCTTGCTGCTCGGTTACATGACCTATGTTTTGTTTGTTGAATCCAAGGACGACGAGGAGTTCTCTACTGCTTGGTTTTGCGCCTTTTACATTCCCTTGCTTCTGTTAGTCAACATCCCTGTCTGTTTTGTCCAGCCTGAAGAGGCTGATGGGCCCTTGGACGCTAACGATCACGAGCCAACAACCACGGACGGAGAAGATCATCGGGTTGGAGTGTGCCCAGTGTAGCACCGTGCCCACCAGGGTGCTCTGTACAAAATGTATATACTGGATTCGATTCAATTCAATTTGACTTTATGATTCTATACGGTAGATAGTTTACCTAACCCTTCATCACTGTAAATAAATCATAAAACAACACTCTCACTAGCTAGCTAGTGAAAAATGTCAAGAGCAATGGGGATGTTGCAACGAATGGCCAAGTCTTCCAAAAACCGACTAGCTCTGTTCATGGCATGCATCCAAGGACCAAGTTCGCACTCTCCAATTTCAGCCTGCAAGACCACTGAGTTCCAGGGACGATCGTCATAGGTCAGCAATGCAGCAAGGGCTCGCAGAATCGTCGAGACGTCTCGAGAATGGAGTGCACCAGAGAATCGAATAACAGAAATCGTTGAATCTCTGCACACGCTGGTAAGCAAGGATCCTATCTGCTTCGCAGTCATGGAATCGAAGGAGATCTCCAGCATGCCTTGAAATACAAGGTCGATACCTTTGTCTTCGGCAACCTCCAGTAAGTGACGGCAGATCACCTTTCTCTTGGACTGCCAGCTGGAGAAGTCCTCACCCCGTACTGTGTCGGTAAACTTGACATACCTCCAACTTCTATCCTCCTGATCAAGCACGTCTCTGAGGTTAAGTACTTCTTCGGTTGTGGATCTCTGGACGAACTCTTTGAGGACGACTTTTCTTTGTCTCTTATCCTTGCGAATACGGCTCATTTTACGTTCAAAGGGAGGAACGGTGCTCTCATTGACATCGTCTTTGAGGTCTTTGCTGCTGCCACCATCGCTGGCTCTGCTAAAGATACTACTCCAACTGGAGGTGCGAGGCACAGATCCACTGTTCTGAGAGCCATGGCTATCCCGTTTCTTGCGGAATGATCCGAGCGAAACGATCTTTCTGATGCTTCGTTGTTTCAAGACTTCCATGGTCATGATAATGTAGCTAGTTTGAAGTGGTTGGAGATTTGATGAGTTGATCGACGGCCAAGGGCAAAATTATGACTCCTTCAAGGTCTGCTGCGATGTTGCGATTTCAAAGGAAAAGTATTGTAGCACTGAACCCAAGAGTTCGAAGTGAGCTAGCTAGCTAGCTAGCTAGCTAGCTAGCTAGTAGCGAAACGATCGATCGAGGAGCAAATCTTATTGTTTAGCCGTGGTATTGTACCTTACATGTACCGGTACGGCCTTTTTTATTAAAATTACGGCTCTGGTACCGGTACCATTACTCGAGTACTTAGCATAAGATACTAAAAAGACACGATTGGTGCATTTTAGATTTAACAGACTTTAAAGACATGTTTCTGAAAGACTGAAGAGGAGTTTTACTAAATCTCTCTGTTCAAGTGTCCCACAAAAGCTTCACAGCCCCCTTATCACACAGCACACGATGACCGGTACGGTACCATGGTACCGCTGTACGACTGCAGGCTGCGGGTATCAATTGCAACATTGCAACGGTATTACCACTGCCACAACTCGGAGCATAGTCTAGTATCTAGTATGCAGCGCTGAGAACTGAGAGGCAATACAGATTGGTAGGTCCATCATTGTGGCTGTGTGTGTTGTACTGACAGTTGATAGAATGCTTTCTTTGGTTGTTCATTCCAGTCTCATCAAATCATCAAACTCTGCACAATGCCAATGAGCAGTATTTGTTATATCTATTACTGTATACTAATAGATTCACCTGGTCTACTCGTAAAAAGTGGTTATGGAATGAGATGAATATCTTCCTATTACTGGAGTTAGTGGAGCTTCATTGCCGGTCGTACCGGTGCCGTAGAATTCCCCCGTACTACATGTAGCTGTTGTGCAGGTGGCTTGACACGCCCAAGACCCATAAGCCTGTCTCATGGGCTGGCAATCTTCGATTTTAGTCGACCGTAGATTGACAAGTCTTTTCTGTTTCCTCGTATGTTCATGAGGATTTCCAGGCGAAAAGCCCCGGGTTGTTTTAACAACCCCGCAGATCAGTTCATTTCCCGTTTTGCTACAGTCGGCTTGCCCACTAGTAGGGTACGGTGTATTTTAAGAGCTTGCAGAGTCGAGTCGAGTCCT
The DNA here is from genome assembly GCA_903772945.1 of Seminavis robusta. Taxonomy (NCBI): domain Eukaryota; phylum Bacillariophyta; class Bacillariophyceae; order Naviculales; family Naviculaceae; genus Seminavis; species Seminavis robusta. The sequence continues at coordinate 46,648 of CAICTM010000742.1, forward strand.
ACAAACCATCTGACAGCAGACTAGCAGAATCTCCCTGAACCCCACCCGTGAGCGCCAATGCAACACCAAATGCTGGCATTGCTCCAGGAATGGATTGACTTTTGTCGACATGCAAAATTATGTTCAATTCATCACGTTTGACGAGTGTCATCTCGCAGACCATGTTGTCACCCAGAGACAGCATACTGTTTACACATAGTATAGCTTTGTTTTGATTTTACATCACTTAAAATCAAGGGCTCCTTCCATTGCTCGGTGCTGCTTAGCCCAAATCTTGGTTGTTGCCAGGACCATTGCCTTCACGCTCAGATCCTTGTGAAATCTTTTATAGCTTTGCCACCTCTTCCTTGACCACTTTTTGTGCCAAAGACCCATCCACTTCTCCCTTGTGCGCTTTCATCAAGGCTCCCATCACTTTACCAATATTGGAATTGTCTCCGGCTTGCTCAATGGCTTCCAGGACCCACTCTCTAGTCTGGTCTTCATCAGCCAAGGAGGGCAACCATTGATTTAAAACATCCAACTCAGCCTGTTCAGCCTCGGCCCGGTCCGTAGCACCCCCCTTGTTGTACATGTCGATTGATTCCGCTCTCATCTTGGCCATTTTTCTCAACACATCAACGGCTTGATCATCCGATAGAGCATCGACTTTCAAGCCGATGGCCGCATTCGCAAATGCAGATCTAACAAGTCGAATGGTGCCCAGCTTGACCGTGTCTTTGGCTTTCATGGCTACTTTCATTTGTTCCGTTACTTCGTCGACAATGGCAGCGTGAAACGAGAGTCGGTATGTGGTCGGTTGAGGAAGATTATAACAAGCGGGGGCCAGAAAACCATGCGTCGTCGACTGCATCAGAGAGGCCATGATAAGGAGGCAAGGAAACAGATTCATGATGGGAAATTGCGCTTTCTTCTGGAGCTTCCTGGAGCACTGGATTAAGAGGGTAATAAAATGACACAGAGCAACTATGATCGCAAGGATTTCAAGTTCTTGGTGCCAATGAGGTCGGGCTGCCACGAGACAGATCTATCTATGATCGAGCAAGGGATGGCGGATGGCTTTTCTCTACGTACCGGTAGCCTCACCCTTAATGAGCGAAAGGGGTGTCAGCGAAGCAAAAGGGCGCCACTCTGACAGCCTCTTCGAACAAAACAAACCAACCACCGCAGCCGCTGCCCTGCCTAGCTAGCTTACTAGGCTTAGGCCGCTCTCTACCGGAGGGACTAAAGTAGCGACTAAGCCATATTTCATGGTTTAGTCGATAGTTTAGTCTCTTGGGGTGGTGTCTACCCAAGGGACTAAACGTCCAAAGGACTAAAGCCTTTAGTCACAAGGTTGGTTCACCGACTAATGGGAGGCTGGTTAGTCGGTGAGTGAGCGTAACGACTAAAGCCTCTTTAAGAACTCTTTAAGAACAGCACTTTAAAAAAAGAACAGCACTTTTTAAAAAAGAACAGCAGCCTCATTGCACAGCCTCACTATCAGAGCATTGCGACAGAGCTGATAGAGTAGAGGTGCGATCGAACGATCCATGAGGAGTATCGGCCGATAGTAGAGGTGCAAACGATCGAACGATCGAAGAGGAGGTGCAAACGATGGAACGATCGAAGAGGAGGTGCAAACGATCGAACCGTCGCAATGGTGTGTTTTGAGTCTTGTTATCTCAGTCTTGTTATCTCAAAAAAGTAATCACTTCTGTTAAGTCTTTGTTTGAGTCCTTTAAATCCACCATGCTGATAGAATATTGGTAGCCCACCAAGTGATCACTTTTGTTAAATCTTTTTTGAGTCCTTTAAGTCCAGTACTGTTCCCATGAATTGTTTAGTCAATTTGTTTAGTCGGCTGGGTAGACAGGTCCAAATGACTAAAGAACTGACTAAAATGTTTAGTCCGAGATTTAGTCATCTGCTGGTAGACACCACCATTACTAAAGGATAATGACTAAATCTTGAACTAAACAACCACCTAAAGGATTCCTTTAGTCGCTACTTTAGTCCCTCCGGTAGAGAGCGGCCTTACCCCCTTTTCTTCTTAGGACAAGAGGCCTCCGGTTGCGCCAACCACGCAAATTGAAATGAGGGCTGTCAATTGCTTGCTTGGCCAACTGGCATGGACTTGCTTTACTAGCTAGCAAGCCGACGATAGGGAACCCTAGCAGCACTGCTTCCAGTTAGAGCTATCCTGACTTCAGCCAGTTAGGATTAGCTAGCTACCAAGCAACTCTCCCAGCTAGTGATGTGGCTCCGTGGCAGTTCTCCCAGCTCCTTCCTAGCCAATGATACCATAGCCCTAGCAGTTCTCCTAAAACTAGTACCATCCCCAGTTCCCAGCCAGTGACAGCCCTAGCCGTCCTCTCAGATCTTCTCCAACCTCCATCATAATACCCAGTTCCAGTCAAAGTACCATGGCTCTGCTAAACTACTGTATCTGGACCCGGAACCGTACCCTACCAAGCTAGAGCTACTAGTATCCGGACCTGGAACCATACTGTACCAAGCTAAAGCTACTAGTACCCGGAACCGGAACCGTACCTCACCACGCTAAACTCTCTCAGATCTTCTCCAACTTCCATCATAATACCCAGTTCCAGTCAAAGTACCATGGCTCTGATAAACTATCATACCTGGACCCGGAACCGTACCCTACCAAGCTAGAGCTACTAGCATCGGGAACTGGAACCGCACCGTACCAAGCTAGAGCTATTAGTACCTGGACCCGGAACCGGAACCGTACCTAACCACGCTAAAGCTACTAGAATGGATAATCGTAACCCTAATAAACTCAAGAAAACCCTCAAAACTCGTACCAAGCACCGGTACGGTACACCATGACCGGTACCGGTACTGCTACAGTAGTTTAGCTAGCTAGTAGTACCAGTACAGGTACTTAAGTCTCAACCTGGAGTAACCCGTAACCCTTAACCCTAAAAACGTTACGACGACAGACGAAAAAGGACACCGGAGGTGTAATAAATATACCGGGCGAGCTGACTTAAAATATGGGCCGGCATAGTAATATTGTTGAAGTTTGGCTGAGGGTAGTGTCATTAGATTTTTCGGTCTGAGAAAGTGGCGTGGTAGCTTACGGGAGCTTAGAGGTGTGCAACATGAGACGTTCGATTTTTCCGTCTGAGAAAGTGGCGTGGTAGCTTACGGGAGCTTAGAGGTGTGCAACGTGAGACGTTAGATTTTTCCGTCTGAGAAAGTGGCACGGTAGCTTACGGGAGCTCAGAGGTGTGCAAATGTGAGGAAAATATTCAGGATCCGTTGCTATAAAAGAGAATGTGTAAGAAATGTGGGGGCCCAAGAGAGGGGGCTTCGGTTTTAGTTAAACTCTAACCCTAAGGATTACCAACCAACCAAAACCAACCAACCACCACCACAATTCGGTTTTTTTTCAGCGTTCGTCTCCAGATTCGTTGGCTTATGACAGGTAGCCGAGTTTCAGTGACAGTTACGGTAATGGTACCATTACTGTTACCGGTACCGTTACCGGAACCGTTACCGGTACCGTAACGAGTATGGTATCAGTGTTGGAAGGTAACGATTATTGGATGAGGCTACAAGGAGGACGGCGCATTCGTGAGTTTGTAAGTAGCAAGTGGACGACAAGTTTGTGTTGTAATTGTTACGATGTTATTGCTAAATTTTTTGAATGTATCATTCCGTGTATCGAGTAAATCCCATTTCTTGATTTGAATCATTTTGTATGTGTGTCCTGATGAAGTTCCTTTTGTTGTTTTGGGTGACGGATGGATGATTTGTTTGCGCGAGGCTGTTTAGAAGAAGCCTAGTTCGCTTCCTCTTTCTTTTCTTCCTCTTCGTCACTGGCCACAGCAGCCAATTTGGCCTCTTCTTCGAGGATCCAAGCGGTGTAGTTCTGGAAATCTACAGG
>CAICTM010000743.1:0-50500 GCA_903772945.1 Seminavis robusta
ACCTGGGCACACTTTTTTCCCAGGAGGGAAGTGACATTGCCGTAAACAGTGTCGGTATACATTTCAACGTTGAGCCGAGGATATCTGAGTTGATACGCCAATGGCTTCATCCTCCGTCCTCCACTCGCGTGGGTGAAATCCCGAACCGCTCGCTGAGTTGTATTCGCGATGGTTTTCTTGGCTGCTTCCAACCCAATATTCCACCGCTTGGCAAGTGCTTCCGCTGACACGGCTCCCTTCCTGGTAGGAGGTTTCGTCTTGGTAGCAGAAATCTGGGCCTGAAGGGCTGGCCCAAGACTGTTGACGTCAATTGCAACGGATGATCTTGATTCCAGAATTGACCTGATCGACTGAATTCTCCTATTCCGTCCCCTTTCACTTGGCATGTCCGAATCCAAAGCGGCTCTGAGAGAGGACTCGAGGTCAGCCGACTGGGGATCTTGAGGGTTCCAAGGAGATTCGGATGTCATGTGAACATGAACGAAGTGATCTGGAGAATTGACTTCATGGGCGGTGGGCTTCCGGACTTGGAAGTATGAGATAACACCGTCCAGTTGGAGTGGGATTCGTAAGTCACCACAAATGATGGAGTGGGATTCATTGGTTCTGTCTTCGACCGGTAGGTGCAACTGGCACATCTTTGCCAACTAACTGGTGATGTCGCAGCTGTGCTGGACAAATGAGATTGTTCTGTATTGACTTGATAAGCAAAGATGGATGAAAGAATAAAATATAAATTTGAGATGTGAGTGGGTCTTCATAAGCCACAGCCACAGTTACAAATGGTACTTCGTGTATGGTTCCAAGATCAGTTGAAAACCCATCGACGGATATAGTCTCTCCCGTGTCATGTACCACGTAAGCACTTTCCCCAAAGGAACAGGTATCGGCATGGCTGTCAAGCTCAATCCGAGATGATGGCAAATGAGTAGCAACGGATCGCAGCGTGCGAACGGCAGAGACTCATGCTCGCCGATTCATGGCATTGCCTACGCTAGATCCACCAGGAACATCAGTCCGGGATCGCTTCTCGGCTTGCAATTCCGAGACTTGGGACTGGGTATCTGACAACTGTGTCTGCAGCTCGGCAATCTTCCTCTTGTCACCATCGCGGGCGTCCCTAGCCTGTTGCTGCTGCGCCGATGTGAGATGAGCCCACTCATCGGGATGGTAATATCTTCCTGGTGTATTGGGGTCAAAACCCCGGCCTTCATGGCCTCTACCACGGCCTCGTCCCCTGCCTCGGCCTCTCCCATAGCCTCGGCCTTGGGATCTACCACCGCCACGTCCTCGTCCTCTTCCACCACCGCCTCGACCACGTCCAGACACAGATGAAATATTACTTGTGGGTCGAGTGGGTTCAGCGACAACAAGTTGCTCGGCTAAGTAATTCATAGCCTCCTGGAAACTATCGCGTAGATGCGGAGTTGCTTGGATGACGGACTTGGCGGTCTCTGAGGTTTGGGTCTGTAATGCCGGACAGGAGCTTGCGAATCTTGCGGCTCTCAGTAAAGGTTTCACCAGAGGTTTCCAGATCGGTGAAGGGCCTTGGTAGCCTTTCACAGTAGCGCTCAAAAGTGAAGTTGCGGGACTTCCCATCAAGTAAAGTAGGTTTCAATGGCTACTATCCGCGAATGCCTTGGGACGAGCCTGGAACGAATCACCAAGAAGTGAACCTTCATGGCCAAGTAAGTGCTCGACCGTTCTGTTGCGCTGCACAACGTTGGACCCATGTCCAACCAGGTCCACCGTGAGTAACTGACCGAATGATGGCCCAAACAGCCTGATTGTCTTGTACGAAATGAGTCCGGCAATGTCTTGTTCTTCGGACCAATTCATTCAGGATGCGATTGAAGGCCAAAACCTGGGTCAGCCTATCTGCGGTGTCGGTATCAAGGCTCCTGGCAAAGTGACTTGGTCTCGTAACATAAGCCAGAGGGCACCGCAAACGCCTCGCTGGACATTCAGAACATTGTACAATAGACTCCAGAACTCGTCGGACATCTTCGACCTTCAATAGTTGGGGAGGATCCGCAACATCGATCCCTTCTCGTCGGACTCGTATAAAGCCCAAACTCTATTCTAATCTCGCCAAACTGGCTTGGTTGGGATGTAACTCACGCTGGATTCGTGTCATATGAAACTTGTAGAACCGTAGTGTCTGAGTCGCTTCTCAAAGACAAATCCCAGCTGTCGTCCACGATTGTGAACTTCTCTGGGCTGAAATGCTGCGGCAGCTTCATCATCGGCTGCGGCCGCAATGGCTTGATTTGGAATGGTACCACCTGGTTTCCTCCATTCTCGCAGATGCTCTTGATATCAGCATCAGTAAAGGTATCGAGCGAGACGAAGGCATCCAATCCTTGATCATTCAATGCTGTCCTCGTGGCTAATTCGGCAATACCGATGGTATTCTGTAGATAGTTGTTCATGGCTGCAAGATTGCCTGCCATATTCGCCTCCAATTACTTCTTCTCTTGCGGTATCACTTGGATGAGCAACAGTTGTTGGTCTTCTTCTCTGCTCCTATTCCAACAGCAAACTGTACACACCCAGACAAGTAAGGCTGTATTCACGGAATGAGCTCTGCACACCCAGTCTGTGGCAGTCTAGGCCAAAACTCTTGGATCCGGCGTCCCCTCTCCTTTGGCTCAATCGATTTCTTTGGTGACAATGAGGCAGGAATTGATCCAGACTGGAGGGATCAATATTCCAAGTCCAAACTCTGCTTCCCACTTGGAAGTCTCTATCTCTCGCTCCACTTGAGAGTGCCCCTTCTTCTTGAGAGGTCTTCTGTTGCTATGCCGCTTGGAGGTCTTCTCTTGTTCCTCTGCCGATTACACTGGCAATGAGGATCTCTTCTTCTTCTCGTTCTCTCTTCTTCTGTTCGAACGGTAGCTCCGAAACGGTAGCTTCGAATCGGCGACAATGGCGCTGCTTCGAGTGAACGAACGAAAGGTATCTTTTCGTCGAGTTAACAAACTCCTTCTTCTTCTTTCTCTATCTTCTTGATCACGACAATGGCGTTCGACAATGGCGCTCGAACCACGGTTAGCGTCTTCTTCTTTCTCGACAAGCGGACGACAATGGCCGTCGCTTTGAACGAACGAACGGCTCTTCTTCTCGTGCTGGTCGAACGGCCGACGATGGGATACTCGCTTCAACCGACCGAACGAACGGTATCTTCTTCGACAATGGGATACGGCCGATACGGTCGTTGCTTCGACGCTTCTGCTGCTATCGCCTTGTTCTTCTATCGATCGCTAGGGTAGCTTCCACGCCTGATAAGCCGAAAAAGGCTGATGGTGGTGTTGAAAAGAGGTTGCTTATAGTGTTGTGTTACTACTTGGTAGTTGTTGTGTGGTTGATTTTAGTAATCTGGTAACTGGATAGTCATAAATCGCTACCACAGGTCATTTTCGCCGAAGTTCCCAAAGCAGCGTTGCCAAAGATACGCTGTTAAATCTTTTTGAGTACCCTTGCAGGCAGATCGGCAGATCCAAAAACCTCCTGCTCATCAAAGAACAGACCCATCACATTCTTTCTCGCCCATGCATCACTCTTTCTACTTTCTTCTGTAATAATAACACTCCTTGCTACCGCACTACTAGTACTAGTATCCCACCAAACCATCACAAATTCTTGCCTTTTGGATCTAGAGTAGACTATAATACCCTAAAAGGCAAGATAATCAATCGAGAACCATGGTCCGTGTGTGCTTGACCCTGTTGTTGGCGGCGCTGCTCCTCCAAGGATCAGCGGCATGGCAACCCAATGCTCGTCATTTATCCAGCTCGATGGTTCTCCGTCGTCCAGATTCGTTGCTCGTCGTCTTGAAGAACTCCAACACTGCTGTAGATGACGAACAACAAGACAGTTGGACGGAGGAAGGATGGTCGGTGGCCGATGATTGGAATGCGCTGTCCTCGGAAACTAATGCCGGGGAGGATGTCGCCATTAACCAAGACATTGTCCAAACTGCCGCTCAAAAGATGCTACTCCAAGACGCCGAAGAACCCTCCCAAGAAGACATGTGGCTCAATGACGTTATTGAAAATATTCTACAGACACCCCTCTCCTCGACACCCCTCTACGATACGGGCTTTGCGGCATCACAGAAAACCATGGCATCGCCCGAACAGCAACAACGAGCCTTTGAAGAAAACATGGCCAAAGAAATTGCCATGCTCGTACGATGCAATGAGAGTCCCGAAGACATGCTGGTACAAGCGGGACGAGCCTTGCCCGAATTGACCACACTGCAAAAGACAGACGTGGCACAGCTACTCACTTGGAACGACAAACAAGACAATGCATGGGAACCCACGCCCTTTTTACAAGAGGCAATCGCCACCATGTTCAAGAGGCATGCCACGGCAATCCGCAATAATAATAATGACACTACTACCACTACAGCAACCATGGATGCCAAGGCAGTAAGTCGATGGATGACCCAAAGCATGGGGTCCGATTTGGACTCGTATACCACCCGAGGGCGATCCAGGTCGGCCAAAGATCTAGTGGAAGACATGGATCATTCGACACGAACAACGAAAAAGGTGGTCAAGATTGGGCCTCATGACAGTCGGGTCCTCAAGCTGCTCTCCCAATACTCCAAGTACGGAACGGGAAGACTCAGCCTCGAGAACCTACAGCAAGTTTACATGGATGCCTTGACGCGACTGCCCAACGGAATGCCAGTCACTAGTGATGAAGATCACAATCCCTTGGAGATTCTGCAATTGCGCAATGCTGATCATATCCGTCAAGTATGGAGGGATTTGAGCAATCATGGCATTGTAGCACCCAATGTACAAGAGTGGAAGAAGCAACGTGCTCAATTGGAAGCTCAACTTGGAAAGAGCCTTCTGGCAGCCAAAAACGAGCAGCAACAAGGACAAGACTTTGTCGATGAATGTGAAATCTTGGATCTGACCTACTACGAGCCACCTACCACCACGGACACGGATGAACATCACGATGAAAAGAATCACAAGTACATTCGTCAGAGCAGTCATGAACACGTGGACTTGGCACCCGACGGGAAAACACCACTCTACATGACTGAAGGAGAATTTGTCTTTATCGACGAAGAAAGTTGCATTGGATGCATGCAATGCGTCACGGCGGCACCCGCCTCCTTTCTCATGCTTGAAAATGGACGTGCTCGGACGTTTCACCAACGCAAGGGCCCCGACGTCAAACAGGGTGTCGCGGCCTGCCCCGTCAATTGCATGCATCACGTGTCGTATGACGAATTGAAGGAATTGGAAACCGTTCGGGACAAGGGCGATGGTCGAGATGATCACAAGCACATGGGTCATCGTCGAGGACATACTCCATTGTATGTGGCGGGTATTGACAGCGACAACAATCATCGAAGCAGTTGGTATCATCATATCAAGAACAAGTGTTGCAGTAAGTTTGTGTGTTTGTTTGTGTGTGTGTGTGTTGACACATGGGGTAGTGGTCATGTCATACTAACCCATTCTTCTTGCCATTTCATTAAAAAAATTGATTTTGTTTGTTTGTTTGTTTGTCTTTTTGTAGCATCAGGACAGTGCCCTCAACGAGGCTGCTTTGATTGTCCATCCTACAGGGCATCCGGAGAGAACCCATTCTTCAAGAAGAAAGCCAAAAAAGCGCAGCATATTCGTGCACAACACTTCATTGATCGCGGTGATGTCGACCTTTGGCGAAAGACTGCAGATTTGTAGATGAATGAATGAATGGATTGCCTTCTATGATACCGGTACACACCTAACTGGATAGATAAAATGCATATAGTCGGGCCAAGAGAACCAAGCTCTAGTAGCTAGTAGCTAAGAGTACAAGTAGTCAATGGCTACCGTACGGTACTGGTATGTGGTCATACGGACACTGAGGTTAAATACCGTGAGCTTCGACGCTCTGCTGGCTTTTTAAGAAGGTTCGTTCAAAATTTCGGCCACGATGACACTCAACTTCTTTCGCCGCTCATGCAGGAGTTCTGTTCTGCGGAAGTAGAACGAACTGCTGTTCTTAGTGGGATATACATCATTCATTGAAGCTCTGGCTGGGCAAAGGAAGACAATTGGTGGTGTCAGTGCTTTCTCGTCTCTCTGAAAGAAAGAACAATAAAAACGAAAAATGTCAAGTTTTGGAAATCCACGAGCTCGTCGTGGTAGTGGTGGTGGCGACGATGAGGAAGAGGATGCTTGGGAATCCTTGGGACCCCAGCCAGGTGTCTCTCAAGCAACATCGCATCAATCAGGAACGTCCAATCATTCGACATCCCTTGTCCCCCGCACAGAATCCGTGCAGAGTCTTCGCCGAAGAGTGGAATTGCGACAACATTTGCAACAGCGGTTGGTTCATCATCCTCTCCAGCTACTATGGAGCCATTTCCTGTGGCATTTGGCGCAAGAATTCTGGGTTTTGGATCTCCAAATTCGAGTAGCCTTTCTGTTTTTGGTGGTGGGTGCCATTAGCAAAATCATTGTTCTATCGACCTGTCTCTGGTACCCACGAGTGATCCTGCTTTTGACAATCATGTTGGGAACTTGGATCTACATGAACCCACATGACATCCCCAGACGGTTCGAACGCTTCATTGATGCCGTCATTCATCTACCCCACAGAATTCCGGAAACACTGGAGAACCTGAATCCTCAAAAAGCTCGCATTCTCTGTGTGATCCTTCTATTCTTTCCTACCATTTTGCAAGTCAGGACAATTACCTTCTTGACCACTCTCAATGCACATGGGGGTGGCCTTGTCTGGAATTTGATGGTGGCTATTCTCATGGGAGCTACCAGTGTCTCGTACTTTATTCCAAAACCTACCAAGGCTGCAAGAGAGGTCTTTCAAATCTGTTTGCTCGTCTTGTACGGTTCCGCCTTGTGGATTGTCATGCGACAATGGAAATTCATGACCATGCCATCTTTGGCAGCGCCCTTCTTCTTGTCGACGGGCACTCTCATATTAGCCCATGACGAACACGACAACATGGAATGGTTTTCCGGAATGGTACGAAATGCCTTGAGGCATACATTGAGAGATATCCTGGCCCAAGTGGGGACTTCGGTGCAAGAAGATGAAATGCTGCAACTGGCCATGTTACGCTGGATTGTGGATTATTGGTCGTACAGACCATCATCGCAGCCGCAACCACCACCACAAGCTCCATCATCGCAACAACAAGCGACACCTCCAAACACTACTCAAGCTACGCCAGACTTGCAACAAGAGCTTCAATGGGACGAGCTACAGCAAATGTTGGCCACAACAACCACACAAATGTCAACCGAAGTATCAACACTGCAGCAAAGCGAGAATAATCGTCCAACAACACCAACATCTGAAAATACAGACACTCCCAGCTCATCATCATCGTCGACAGGAAACAAAAACGATCGTCCGACAGAGGATCCATTGAATAACCTACACAATATGCTGGCATCCATGAATGTGGACGATCGAGCCAAGCCGGCTGTAGCTGCCTACAAACGCAACGTGGAAGAATTCCCTCCCACTCGAGAGGTAGCACTGGTCGTTTCCATTGCCAGACGTTGTCCCGCATCTTTGGCATTCTTCTGGCAACTTGCCATTGCTTCCATGTTCCAATCCTACAGCACAACCTTCTTCATCATGGTCATGTTGATTCCTTTGATGGCGTTGGAAGTGCTAAGAATCCATTCGTGGGCCAAGACTTGCGAGGCCATGTCACGTCATCTAGACGGCGATCATTCCGAAACGGAACAATCATCTACATCAACGGATACTACTAATATGATGTCCAAGGTTCTCCCCGAGGCAGATCCAATGACAATTTTACTTTGCCACGATGAGGCTAGTAGCTTGGCAGTGGACTCGGAGGAGGCATCTAGTGATGATGAGAAACTGACAATTCCCACGCTGCTCATTGTTTGGAGAAACATGCGCAGTTCTGTCGGTGCTCTAGAGGCGAGTCTGACAGCAGCAAGATGCGTTCAGACGGGTGCAGTCGCGGTCGACTTTGCCAAGAACGTCATGTCGCTGGCAGAGTTTGGAACCGAGGTGTCTAGGCACGGGTGGGTGCATGGTTTGGCCTTGATTGCGAAGGAAGTCATCTTTGAGCACCAAGGTGACATTAACAGTGCGCCCCGAGGATCCAATGCAACGTTCACCAGTTCAGCCGTGAACGCCGTACAAAACAGCCAACGTATTGCGCATAACTTGGGAGTCCTGGCCGAAGAAGACAACCATATTGGCAGAGTTGTGGCTCCAATCGTAGGGTTCTTTGGATTTCTGGGCAATGTGTTTCAGCAAAACAATGACGATGGCGACAATAACGATACCGACCAATCCTCTCGGGAGAACAGTGGAGGAACTGCCGGAGACGATGAGAATAATAATGACAATGTGAGACAATATGCAACTAATGATCTTGTCGACGACGCCTCGGAAACAATGGAAAATATGGATGACGTCTCTCCAGACATCGCGAGCCGAGTACAGCCAAACGAAAGTGAGACCAAAACTGGCTCCACAGCAAAGTCAGAAAAAGCCGAAGATGGCATTGATCTCCCGGCCAAAGCTTTGAGCACTGACGCGACTTTGTCTAGTCCTGACAGTTTCAGAGAAGGTTCATCGAAGAACCCTGAAGAATCGGTTGCTGCCACGGAATCGTCATTAGGGGCATCAGAGGAGGCAGCTCAGACTCTCTCTGTGGACAAGAAAGAGACACAACGCATCATTACGGAACCATCATACAGCAAGGAGCATCAGCCGGCCATCGACATACCAGCTGGTACAGGCACCCTCCTTGCATCCAGCCCGCAAGAGGAGATCTCGACCAAGGCTGCCGACAAGGAGACTTTGGACACTGTTGCCCCTTCCGCCAAGGATTCCAGCACGTCCCAGCCATTTGTTGAAACCAAAGAGTCGGAGCCCGTGTCCACGACCATGACATCTGAAACAGCCACCAAAGAGTCTGAAGCTGTGGCTGAAACGCCCGTGCCTGTAATCGAAGCCAAGGCAGCTGAAACCAAAGAATCTGAACCCGAAACGAAGCCATCTGATCCCGAACCCAAATCCAAAGAGGCTGAGATGGCATCATCGTCAGAGAAGGGAACGAATGAAACCGAGGCAGCAGTTGAAAGTGAAAGCGTGGAGAAGCTTGCTTCAGTCATGGAGCTGATCGCGGAAGCCTACGAGAAGGACTTGATTGACGAAGTAAGTGCCCCGACAATTTTTTGCATCGCCTCACTGTGATGTGTCCTCAAATCTTTTGAACGTGCGCAGTCGGAAAAGAACGAGTTCTGTATGAAGTTATCTGCCAACGGGAAAGACAATGACTTCGTCGTGGGAATGGAAGCTACTTTGAGAGGACTTATTCTGGAGACAAGTGGAGAGGATAATATGGATGAAGCATCTAGAACGATAGTCCCTGGTAGGTGCACGTCACCCGAGCAGGAACTTCGCGGGAATGACGGTGTTGCAGAAGGAGCCGGTGCCGGTAAGGTTAACGAATCGGTGATGTCTGACGACGGTTGGAGTCCCATTGTGGAGTCTGTTGCCTCGGAAGAAGCAGCGATCCAACCCCTCGATTACAGTGACAGGCTGGCGAATGCCGTGAGGACACGAGAGGACTTGTCTACACCGCACCTAACTCCTAGTCAGGCTGCGGCCACCGCTACAACAACGACAGAAAGCGACGATGGAGATGACGACAACTTGTGGGTGAAGGTTGGCGTTGGCGTTGGAGTCGGAGGCCTCGCGGTGCTTGGAGCTGCAGTTGGAGGGGCTTTCCTGGCCATGAATCAGGATAATCCGAACAATAGACGGGAAAACACATCGAACGTCACCATTGAACGCCTTGACGACGAGGATGGGAACGAGGAATGGGAATCTACAGACCAGAGACAGCCCCAGTGAATTCGTATGGTTCCGGTAGGGGCAACCATGCCAGGTTGAGTACTACCCCGTAACGCTGCCATGGCCGAAATATAACCCAATTCAATTAAAAGCTCAGGCATCGCTCTCATCCACCTTCTGAAATGATGCGCTTGCTAATAGATACATAACAATACGATAGAAAGATGACTTTCCACCTGGCTGCCAAGCAGCAGCACCTTTTGCACTGGTGCCCAAATCCACCAGGTGCCCTTGTCCGTGTCTGTGTGCCCCACCCCTAAACTTTTTATGACTGTCAATCCGGAGGACCTTACACATGGCCACAGCCTGGAACTACACGATGCCTCAACATGGGCTCAACATCAGGCCCCACACATCATACCGTAACGGCAGGCATCTAGAACATCGCCCGCTCCTGAATCTTGTCCAAGCTCCACCTCTAAACCAGGCTCCACTTCTTCACCCGGCCCCGCTGCTTCACCTACCGGTACACCTGCTCCCATCCCCACACCAGCACCAGTTTCTCCTTTCCACACAACCCCACCACCACCAACATCAGCCCCCAATCATTGACCATGACATCCCAACACCTGTAAGCCTGGGAGTGGTTTGATCCAAATGATCAATAATTCAATTCGGAAGTGGGACTGATGAATCACGGAATGGTTGTAGTTTTCGGAATGCTCAAAATTAGCCGTTGTGAAAAATGACCGCCTTGCGCACTCTTTCGATGGCAGCATTTCGATCATGGATCACACAGCAGGATCCACAACGAAGCGGGAGCAGGATCGATCATCATCTCGTCTATTCATTGGCAAGACCAAGAACCAAGCGGATAACTGGCTTGTTAGCTGGCTAGACTAATCAATCGGATCAAAATAGACAAGAGGACAAAGCAAGAGTTACTTGATTACCCCGACAACAACAAGAAAAAGTAAGATGCCTAATGGAAGAGCTTTGACCGTATCCACGGGCGCGATGCCCAGCACCGCCCGAGTGCCCCATGTCTACCAGATCGACTTTACGGCCGTAGCCAGTGGAAAGCGCGTTGCCAGCACGAAGCGTCGTGTTCGTTGGTGAGTGAAAAAGAGAAACGGAGGTGAAAGATACCATGACAATGATCATTGTCGTGGAGCGGGTGGCGGGCAGCCACTCAAGTACCACCGCACATGTACTAGTAAGGAAGGTGCACCGTGGGTCCAACTCACACTCAAGTTTGCTGTTTTGCTTGTTTTGCAGGAGGTTTGGATTTGCCAATCCCGATGCTCTGGCTGCTGGAGAGACAGGAACCGCATGTCGTGGAGAAGAGCACGATGTGACTTTGGTTTGGAGTATCACTTCTGGAAAGAGGCTGATTCTTGCCGATGGCCAGGAAGTTCACTATTCCAATAGTAGAAGTGGAGTTTTTGACCATACCTGGACGATGCGAGGAAATCACGTTTTGAAGGTGGTGGCCCATGCGTCTCCTCCCTTGTCACCCACTCCTGGCTTTCGTCAATACGATTTTTATGTGGATGGACAGACCTTTTTCTCCTTCCCCAAGGTGTACCGTCTTGGATTGGCCCCCAATGACCCTCGTAATGCTGTCTCCCCGTCCAGCCCTGTGAGACTCGCTGATCGTGGTGGTAGAAGTAAGCGTAACGCATCAGGAATTGCTTCATTGGAGGCTCCCCACAACATGGATGAGGTATGCACAATTAACTTATTCTCAGTTATTTTTGACCCTTTGTGATGGCGTCTTTTCTCACTATATCTTCCTCTGAAAATTTTATGATGGTCTTCCACGCATTACAGGAAGAAGCCTACTTGCAGGAAGCAATCAAGAATTCTTTGCAAGAGACTAAGAGACAGCCTCCTGATGAAAAACCCAAAATCAGTGAATCTGGACAGTCGCTTCTCTTGGATTTCCTGGAGGAAGAACCTGCCCAGGCTGGTGGTCCCCCAAACGCCTCTCTCCCGTAAGTTTTTCCTTTTGTTTTCTATTTTCACTTTTTTGGTTTTCGTTTTGCTAAATTGACCCTTGCTTGGGATAGTGCCTTGCCTCCTTCCACCAGTGCTGGCCCCGGGGAATTTGGATTTGCTGCCCCTCCCCCGCAGAATTCGATGCCGTAAGTCAACAACCAAGAAGAATTATTTGGCTCTATTTGACGGGAGCTCATGAAGTGTTTTTGTGACTATTATTTTCAGTGCGCTCCCACCGTCGACGACCGCCAATGGATATGCCGCAGCACCTCCCCCAGGAAGCAATGATGTAAGTCAAATCATACCTGTCTTATTATTGTGACTATCATGTGACGACTAGCTTATGTTCTTGTCTTCAGCCGTTTGGAGCCGCTGCCGCATACGGATCTGCTCCCCCTGGTGCTATGGTTCCTTATGGAGCTCCTGCTCCTCCTGGAGGATCTCAGCAGCAGCCGTATCCTGGAGCCCCTCAGTACGGTGCACCCCCTCAGCAGCAGCAATACGGTGCGCCCCCTCAGCAAAGCTATGGACAGCTGCCAGCTGCGACTCCATTCGATGCGCAGCCCCCTGCACCAGTGCAAACGGCTCCAGCTGCAATTACTCCTATGGCCCAGCAAACTCCATCAACTCTAGGATTTGGATCGCCTCAGCCTGATTTTGGCTTTCAATCGCCTGCCCCGGTAGCAGCAGCCCCCAGTAACGACTTTGCTGGTTTTGCTGCAGCTCCAGGTGCCCCCAACCAGCAATATGGTGCGCCACCAGCCGCTGCTGGCCAGTACGGAGCTCCCACGCGTCAATCTTTCTCAATGCCCCCAGCTCAGGCTGCTCCAGCAAGTGCGTCCGGTCATTTTGGAGTAGACAACAGCAATCAATTCGCAGCTGCACCAACTCCGGATGCGTTTGGTGGAGCCCCTGCACCGCCTCCCGCTGACCAAGGATTTGGTCAAGCTCCTGCTCCCCCGCCTGCTGGGCCTGTTTTGACAATGAGCTCGCTGCAAGGACAGGATAATGGCATGCTGGATGGCACAGCAACAAACGGAACAAACGGTTTTGGAGCCGGGGCACCCGCTGGTTCCCTTGCGGATCAAGCATATGCAAAGTTTGCGAGCATGGATCAATTTGATTTGGTTTCCAAGAAGGACACTGCAAGAGATAATCCGTTCGAGGCCGCGCCCGTTGGAGCCCAGCAGTCTCTTTCGGATATGAAGAAATCAGGCCGAGTAAGACACATTATTTTTGTTGTCTATTGTTGTTGGTGGGACCCGTGCTCTAACTCACTTCTTGTTTGTTGTAGCCCGGTGCTGCAAAACCAATTATGAACGCGCCTGCGCCAGCTCCTGGGGCTCTTGTGGTTTCGAACTCTCAGTCAGGCAACTGGGGAGGCTATGGTGCCCCAGCGATGAATCAGCAGCAGCAGCAGCCACCAATGCAACAATCGCAGTACGGTCAACCCCAGCAGCAGTTCGGAGGTTACGGCGCTCCAATGAATCAGCAGCAGCAGCAACCACCAATGCAACAACCCGGATATGGGCAGCCTCAGCAACAACCATTTGGTCAGCAACCCCAGTATGGGCAGCAGCCTCAGTACGGGCAACAACCCCAGTATGGACAGCAGCAGCAAAATCAGTTTGGCGCTCCACAACAGGGTTTTGGTGGATTTTAGCTTTCATTGCGTAGTAATTTGTAACGAATTTCAATGTGCACGAGCAGAGCGGAGAGTTAAAATTTTGATACGATGTAGCCACTCAGGAAAATTAAAACGCTTGCTCAAAGCAGTTGCTATCCATTGCTACAGCAGTGCTTTTGCTTCTCGTTCCCTTAATCCATGAAGGAGTATCCCGGTCGAGACTGGAACACTCAATGAGTCGACTCCCTCTTCCATTGCTATTCTGATTTTCTTGTTGCATGCTTGAACGACGGCCTTGGAGATGCCGTTGCCCTCATTTCCAATCACACAACACCAACCATTGCCACTGACATCTCCCTGTTTCATTTGTTCCAGAACACAATTGGCATTGTCAATCACAGCAGCGTAGGCATCCAGCTGGAGTTCCTCTTGGAGCCTTTGAAGCGTCTTGGTGAGAGACGCAACTCGAACACTGGGGACTCGGCACACATGGCCCATGGATACTCGAACCGCCTTTCGATACCAAACATCGCAAGAGTCCCGACTTAGGATGATGGCATGGACGCCAAATGCCGATGCAGTTCGAACCACCGATCCCAAGTTGGCAGTATCGCAAACCCCATCCAATGCTACAATTCGAAGTGGCTTTTGCTGTGCCAAAGTTGTTGGATGCTGATTGTTGGTACGGCGCATACTTTTGAGGTATCCCCACAGCCAATCTTCGTCGTCACTCCAACTTGGGACAATGCCACAGGCTAGAGCACCACGAGAGAATGGGAAACCCACCACCTTGCTTTGAACTGTGTCTGTTCCAATCAGGACCGCAAAGGGTGGTGCAGCCGGGTTGGGATTATTTTTGTCAGTATTATCAGGTCCAGCTTTGGTGGACGCTTCTTCAATGTCTTTTTGAAGAAAGACGGGATTTTCAAAGAATGCATTGGTTTTGATAAAGACTGATTGGATGCAGATTGATGGCAACATGTCTGTTGGTGATGGTGAATGGCTGGATACCCTTTTTTGCCTTTTCGTAGATTGTTGAATGAGCAGTCGGACTGTTTCGGTTCCTTCTGCAATGAAATACCGTTCTCCTTTGGAAGGCGAACTTGTGGAATGAGGATTCTCTTTTTTGTCTTGAATATTGCGATATGGTTCAAGGAGTTTTGCCAACTTGCCACTTTCGGACATCACCATTTTGGCAGCAGTCTTTGCCTGGTCCCCGTTGATGGCAGATTCTTTATCCCGTAGTGAATTTTCACAAAATACATCCTGGACGTCTTGCATTGAGATCATGGAAGCAAAGTGCTTATTGGTCTCCAACCAATCCTCTCTTTGGCTTTCTTGGTTTGATTTCTGAGATTTCTTTTCTTGCTTGGCCTGCCATTTTCTTCGCTTCTCCTCCCTGATCGATTTTCCATTGACGGAGGGTAGTTGATGGGTAGCTGTATCATCCTTATTATTGGCTGTGCTTTCATTGGGTCTCTTCTTGCTGTTACTTGGTGAAGCTACAGCATCCTTCATGTCGCTCGAGTCACCAGATAATGATGCCATGGTGTGCTAGCTAGCTGGCAATGCTTCAATAGCAATAGAGAGCAAGAGTGTTTCTTGTTGCTTTTCATCTTCCCAAAGATCCGAGGCTCGCCGTTATTTGTATCTTTCACAAAACCCGTGATTGGATCATGACGTCAGTCACATGATCTAACTTCTACTACTGGTATAAGAGAGCACGTTCGTCGACAAGTCCTCAAACTGCAAACCAGAAGTGATCCTTCATCCTTGAAGGAGCTTTCGTTCTGTTCTGAAGGCAAGGGCGGTACATGTACAGGTCGTAAGATGGCAGGGGATAGCAGTGTCCCAACAATAGCCACCAGCATGGCAAATTCTAGCGCCTCATTGGAGCAGATGGAGTCGGATCAGCAGGAGACAATCGATGGACTCAATGAGAGAAAGAAAGACCTAATAGAGGAACCAGATACAAGTACCAACCCCGACACAGCGATTCCGAACAAGTATAAGCACATTCTTCCCAAAGACTACAAACCCGGAATTTTTGATTTTGTGATTGGTCGCGATGCACCGATCAAACAACATGCTGGTAATTTTTGGGTGTACCAACAAATTCGCGCCATTGCAGAGGACTATGTTCGCGGCGACAAAACTCGCAAGTTCCTGCTAGTGAATCAGTTGGTCCATCAAGTTCTTGAAAAATCTCCCAACGCTGGATTTGTCATTCTCGATATTGTCTCCGGCAGGTGGTATGCCGTGGAAGAGTATCAGGCTCGTGCTGGAGTCTCTCAGGTGATTCATGAATATCTCGACAACGACTACAACAACAAGACTAGTCGTCACCAAGAGCAACAGCGGGAGTCGAAAACTGTCCCTCCAAGTCCAAGTCCAACCCCAGCAACAATTACCAGTGCTCATGCTGGTACAGATAGCACTTCCAATGAGACAACCCAAAGCAATCAGCAGAAAACGCCAAAGAGCTCGCTAAAGTATCCCAAGGGAACGAAAGTACGGAAACACTTTCCGGAATTTGGTTGGTTCCGAGGGAGAGTGATGGACTTCAGTGGAGAGAACTATTATGTGATATATGAAGATGGCGATGCAGAAGATCTATCAGAAGCAGAGCTGGAGAAAGTATTGGATGAGAACTCATCGTCACAACAAGAACAGCCCACAAATCCAGAACAGCAGAAGCATCAATCTGCAGCTACTGCTGGTGTAACACCAACTAGAAACAATTCCAAGGAGGCGGTGCGTACCAGCGACAACGCAGACAAGAATGACAAGGAAGACGAAGACTATGTTGATCAACTAGAAGACGAAATAGACGAAGACAAGGCCATGGAAGAGGCGATCCTCAGAACTCTCCAACCATCATTGCACGAACAGCAGAACAATCCAGAACAGCAGCAACGGCAACAACATGCTACAGTTGACCCAGCGAAAGCATGGCTGGATGGATTTGATTACATACTCAAATTCAAAGACTGCCATGGACACATGAACATCCCACCTTGGGGTCAACATCGAGCGTTGCACCTGTGGATACAAAAGCAGGTCAATGCATATCATGAGGGCAACTTGACTCCTCAACAGCAACTCTGTATTGGAGACATTGGGGTGCTTGAAACCTTCACATACAGATCCCTCGATGACTGTGAGAATTCAATAACAACAGCAACAACAACAGCAAAGCATATCTCCAAAACAGTGGATGCACAGAACAAACCAATCAGCACTACTCTCAACGACCGTCCTAAAGGTGACAACACACTCCAAGAGCCACAACCGCAGCCACAACAAAAGCAATTGCAGAGAATAGGAATAGAAAACCAAAATCGTTCAATGCAGCGGCAAATGCCAGTTACCAATGGTCATGCCAACAGCCAGGGAAGTCTAGTAAATGATAGGCAAAGCCTTCCCCAGATGCAACCACACTACCAACAGCAAGTGCCGCCACAACAACGAGGAGGGGGATCCTCTTGCGCCATTGCCGGTAAGAACCAACAGAATCACAGCCACAACGCACAAAACCAACCTCACATACAGCCAACCGAAGCAAGGCGCGCTGTGAACAATATGCAACAGCTTGTCTTGCAGGATCAAATGAGGCGGGAACCAGATACGAGAGAAACATATCTCAATCGTCTGGAAGCAATCCGGCAATGGAGCACCCAGACCACGGATGGTCAAGTCCAGCGTCAATGTCAGTTGCAACAAGAGCACCCAATGGTCCTCAATGGTGAAAGCAACAACGAAAATAGCCTTGGTCATCGCGAAGGCCCACAGCAACAAGCTTTCATGGCCCAGCAACAGCAGCAAAGACAACTTGTGCAACACTTGGCAAAGGTGGTGCAACGACAACAGCAGCGCATCCAAGAGCTTACTGCCGCACGGAACAATGAACAGCAACAACAACAGCAGCTGGCCAATAAACATATGCAAACTTGCGCAACCGCAGCAAGGTTGCAGGAACAATTGAATGCAACAACTCAGCAACAAAAACAGCAAGTCAAAGAGCACCAAGAAGCACTTGCAACCACATTAATGGCTGCCAATGTGATTAACAGCATGAAAGCGCAACTTCAAGAGCAAGGGAAACAACTTCGATCTCATGAACAGGTCATTTTCCAAATGGGATCGCTCATTGGGGCGATTGCTGGAGATGTAAAACAACTCAAAGAGCACGCGACAGTCAGCACCACGCAAGGCCTGCCTTTGGCTGGTGTCAGAGCTATGGCGCAGAACCACGGTCAGTCTGGTACAAATGCGGTGCAATCAAGAAACAAGCAGCATGACAATACTGCAAGAGTCCAAGCTGGAGCCAAACGAAGAGAGGAATCGTTTGACACAGGTGCGGTGGCGTCACCGAAACGACAACGACTTTACGACCAGGCCTTGCGGGCTGGTGGGGACGGCCAACTAGTGGCCGAGTTGGCTATGTTGTTGGACAATGAAAACGACAAGAAACTACCCGCGAACAGTGGGCGGGAGTCATCCTTTAATAGTGACAACAGTGAGGAAGTGGAGGCAGTTGTGGAGATGGATGGAAGAGTTGTCATTTGAATCTTCAATCGACGCTCTCGTTTGGTTTGTTCCCAGTCTGTTGTGTACAGAGCACAATAAATAGTCAGGTCTCTGTAACTTGACCGCGATTATCCCACTAATAGCATGGATTCTGGCCAGTGGGAGGCATCTTGCCCCTCGAATCCAGAACGCGCGCACCTCGGTACCGCTAGACCCCTTGTATTGTACCGTATGCTGCGTTGCCAGACACCGTTCCACGTTGCCTCTCCCCCATCACCACCACGCGAACCAACCCCTTGTAGCTTCTCTCTCGGTGGAGTCTTGATCCTGCCTTTCAACGTCCTGACAAATGTATTTCGCATCTGGGTGAGCACTTTCCTCGTCAGCCGCTGCTGCAAGGTATTCATGGGCAAAGATGGTGGTCATGCGATCCCGAAAAGGCTTCACTTGCAGAATCATCAGGGTGAGTTCCGTGAGTCTAGCCCTTACCAAGTTGTTTGTGTCTTCGTGCTTGCTGTTCTCGTTGGTGGGGTGGTTCCGGAGAGATGCCTTCTGCACTTCCGTGGGATCTTTGGTATTGGAACAGATCAAGGCCACAATGCTTTCAACGTTGCTTTCCTTGGCAACGTTCTTTTTACAAAGGAGGCGTTTGACCTCTATGACTTTGGGAAACAGGAGAGCAGCGACGTTGTCCAGGGGTGGCCGTTGAGATTGCTTGCAGAGAGTCCCATCAATCTTCCACGATATATCCTTTGGCTTCTTTGCTTCTGGGTCATGAACGGTGTCCACAAGAACGGTCAAGACAGCAATGGCGGGGATTGCTTGGAAAATGGATGGATCCATGCATTCCACCTGTTCGATTGTTATCCATCCCTTCTCCAACAAATCAAATGTAGTCTGAATGCACTGCTTCGCAAATCGATCCCAATAGGCATTGGTCGCCATTCTACGTTCACCCCCGGTGATTGTTCTGGCGGTTGTCCGCTGAGGGTTGTCAACGTTTTTGTATGGATTGGTCTCCGGAAGACACGGGATAGCACTGATCGATCGCTCAAGCCCAAAGATATCCCAAGTGTCGATTTCATGAAGGAGAACAAGGGGTTCATACAACCCTGCAACGAAGCCATGTTGGACCAAGACAGGAGGAACCCTAAATGCAATCAAAGTGCCTTTCAAGATGGCCGATCCTGACTGGACCAAGACTGCAATCGGCGCAACAATAATTGTAGCTCCAACATAGTAGACCACTTGACAACAAAGAAAGGGATCCCTTGGGCCAAGCCTGGACAAACTCTCAAAACAAACCGCCCACCTGGAAAGGTAACCAGGAACAATCTTGACTATGGTAATCCACATTGACCCGATGAGGCAAGCCGGCAAAGACACCGCCAACAGCACCATGGACCCCAGAAGATTTATCCGCCACCGAACGATTCCATAAGTCTCTCCTTCCCAATTCAACGGAACTCCCATCGGTTGCTGCAGATCTGTAAAATCTGCCTGCTTTCGATTGTATCTTGCCATGGCACCGTTAAAGTCGAATCCTAGCAATCCATCTGTGGTAGTGAATATCATTAACAATGTGGAGAAGAACAACCAAACAGAAAATGCAACGTTGGCAATGGGCAGCATGAACAGGGCCAATATCTTGAAATCCCATTCCAAAGAGACGTTGGACAACACAATCTTTGCCAAACAGTAAAGGTTAACGGGGAATCGGACGAGGGTGATGAGGAAGATGGCGACGGCAAACAAAATGAAACTTAGCGGCCAGAGGAGGAGAAGTAGGATCATGCCGCATGCGCAGAGTGGTATCAGCACTGGTGCCAGAGGTAGCAGCGCACAGCAACAACAGAGGGCCAGAGGGCAACAAATTTCCCATGTGTTGGTGATGGTTGCAGAGGAGGACATGGTGGTTCCTCGTTGGTTGTAACACGCCAAACGCCGAGTTTTGTAAACTGGTCCAAGGATAAAACTCTCAGTCGTGACTTTGTTCTTTTTGCACCCGCGACTTTACGTATTAGAGTGATCTGGGCATTAAGACCGACCGTTCCGCGGAATATTCTCTTCATGTCTGTATATCGAATATAGTACATGTAAAGGGTGGAATCGATAGAACACATGTAGTTGAGTATGCCACAAAATTCGCAACCTCACAGTGTACTTATTGGTGGAGTTATGAGCAGTTGAAATTATCCTCACTTTTGACACGAATTCTTTTCATCTGCATATTAAGACTCCACGGTACTCATCTACGTAGGATCCTACATAGAGGATCCTGTAAGATCCTACGTGGCCCCTCAGGAAGCACCTCCAAGGCTCTGGTACTGAGTCTACGTAGGATCCTACGTACGTACCTCTATTTATTAGGATAGTCTTAATCTGGGGTGGGTCTTAATGGGCAGATCACTCTACAGTATGGTACTGTTTACTGTGGTACCGGTACCGGTACGGTACTACGTTTCTGCAACTGTACGAGCAGCTTCGATTTTAATGATGCAAACGCGTGCCGACCTCCATGGTACACATCTACTCGAGCTCTCGTAGAAGTGTATGAGAAAACCTGGCACGCGTTTGAATCTTTAAAACCGAAGCTGCCTGTAGTTGCACAGGCTCAGTATGTGCTTCCCTGTACTCTTAGGTAACTCTACATACTGTCAGGATCAGGCACAGTATGCTACGTAGAAAATGTATGGTATCGGCAGTCATTGAAACAAAGATCCTCTCAATAAGACTCCCAATATTAAATAAACTGCAACAGGGAAGATATAACACCGGCATTAAGACCAACCACATACTGAGAGGATTCCGATTTCGCCTTAAGTAGCCACAGGAGGTATCCAATGATGCGTGCCTCTCTCTCAGTTTGCCAGTACGGTATACTCAATCATTCCCACAGCCAATGAGAACGGATCGTTCTAAGATCCAATCGTTGCAGGTAGGGTATACTTAGTGAATCGTACGTGGTTGCGGCATACTCAAGCAAAGAGGAGAAAAACGCAGAAATCGTACAAGATCGCTAATCGTACTGGTAGCTAGCAACCACTCCGTACCCTCCGACACTTCAGTTCTTCAGTTTTGAGCTCATTATTTTCATTCCTTCAACTCTATAAAGGAACTCTGCCAAAATTCCAGCTCAACCAAACCACAACAATTGCTTAGTTGACCAAACAATTCTTCCACCATGGCCAAA
This sequence comes from Seminavis robusta, assembly GCA_903772945.1. Lineage (NCBI taxonomy): Eukaryota > Bacillariophyta > Bacillariophyceae > Naviculales > Naviculaceae > Seminavis > Seminavis robusta. The sequence goes on from CAICTM010000743.1 coordinate 21,189, forward strand.
AATGCCAATGATGGAGCCTTTGGGTTGGAAGACGTGCCGGATTTGCCTGAAGCACCCACGGAACAGCCCAAGTACAACCGGGATTACCATCGTCTCTTCGTCAAATTCATGAGCTGGCTGCACAAGAGGACATACACCAAGGCGGCTCGCTTCCAACCTAGTGCTTTGGCCGGCATCCAACCACACCACGTTGCCGACTACTTGAAATGGCGTGCGTATGGTACGACCGATGTTGACTTCAAAGATCTTGAGCAGAATCCAACTTGCCGCTCCTCTACTCTTGAGCAAGACAAGAAGGCTATCTCCTTCTACATGCCCATCAAAGGTGCCACATGGAATGGAACCTCCGGCAATCCAACCAAGTCCGATCCTGTGAATGAAGTGGTAAAGGAAGTCAAGAAAGCGGAGACTCAACACCGCGGCAAGAAGTCCTGTGCCACCAGGGATTTGACGGAAACTGAGTATCGTGCACTACGCTAAAAGCTAGTGTAAAGATCTTTCGAGTGTTTTGAGTTTGAGAGAATGAAAGTTTATGAGAGAGATTAGAAAGCTACGAAAACTAATCCATGGAGAGAGATCGTTGTGAAGCTCATTGAAGTTGGTCTCTCTCTCTTTCCCGCGGGAGGCCTCGAAGTGTGATATCGTAGGTTATGGCAATAACTCTACGTACTCCACGGTCCATGTCCGGAACACGTGGAAACTTCCGCTAGTATCTGTCTAGTATCGTGGAAGCTCTCCACGCAAGCTAAAAATCTAGCGCGATGTTTCTCGACACCTGTCGAACTAGCGTCCTGAGAACACTGTCTCAATTACTATTCGCAAGGGACTACGTCATGAGTCACAAACCCTATCTAGATCGAGTCGCGAATAAAACTAAGAGCCGTGTATATGCATTCGCCCCCTGAAAAGGGTCACCGAAGGCGCGACATCAGTCGGCCAAGCAGAACATATGAATTAAAGAAGTGCAGGGCACTCTCCGGAGAATGGATGTCGCGATGAGCGCGCAACGTGCAACTCCTCCAAGGATCGCCTGTATGGGTGTACATACCTATGTCCACGTCTGGATAGACTGTGACGCCATGGCGGTGCATTCGCGCCGGTATAGCGTCCTTTGTTATTGACTCGGTCTTTTTGGTAAGGACCTTTGTGCCTTGGCTGACCATACTTGCTGTGCTGATACCGTTGAATCATCACAGTATCGTTGGCCATTGTATTGATGGGACATCGCGTTCGTTTTCCTTCTCCTTGTTTTCTGGATGAGATCGTGGCGACGTTCTTTGTTGTGTTTCCATTTTACTTCGAAACGGACTTTGTGATCGCTTCCGATTGAAAGTGTGTCAATGACTGCGATGGAGTCCTATGCATCCCGGAGTGTCTTTTTGACCTCTGCGCGGTACTCGCGTCCTCTATCCACGATAACCTCAGCAGGCCAGGGATATGGTGAGCCACGTCTTTTCTAGAACGATGGCTACTTCGTCTGCTGCATTGGAGCATATCTCGGCAATCTCGAACCATTCGTTTACGTGATCAATCATTGTCAATCAAATGAAATGGACAGGGATACCTTTTCTTGGGATCCCCAGCATTGTATGTACATGTGATCTTCTTATCCATATGTCTCGATATTAGTTCTCTAGTCCAATGTATCTACCAGGTTTCTTCCTGGTCGTAGGAGGAGCGATATTCTGGATCTCGTCTATTTTCTTGGTTACGGTTGGATTCCTTCTCAACTAATCCAGTAGCTCGGATCTTCAGTTCTCTTCTTTCGAAGAAGGGCTTGGTAGCATTGATCTTAGTCCGGCTTCTCGAAGCCTTCGGAGATCTTCATCCTACTTTTCAACTGCTCACTTAGATCGCCTGTGCGTTAGGATGAGTAGATATTCAATGTATGCACGGACTTTTCCTAAGTCATGCATGAGTGTTCTATCTCTCTTGGAAGATGTCGGCACTATTGCATAGGCCCATTGGTACTCGGTGGTACTCGTATTTCCTGGATCTGTCTAGATTCAGTAGCATGTTTTGTATCCTTAGGATTGCTATCTTTCATAGGGAAAGATATGCTATTCCACTTCGTTGACGCGGTAGTGAAATCGCACTTGATTCTTAGATCGGAGAGAAAGTCCCGACCTATGATCATGTCATACGCCCCAAGTTGTTGGTGGCGTGCAAGTTCCAATCGATAATTCTACTATCGAGGAACTCAGAGTTATAATGCCCCCTTCTTCGTGCTGGGTTTAATTCCTTACCGGTTAGTCCTCGTTTGGACGCCCAGATCCTTCATGCTAATCTCTTCACTGAACTGGGTAATCACGGTCAGCGGCTCCTGTACTCAGTAAGCAACGGAGTGGAACGGGATTTGGTTTCCCTATTTCTCGCTTGTTAAATCAAACATAGACGATAGTTTGAGGTATCTTGTCTTTCGACGTACGAGATGGTTGCCCGGACGCGGTTTACACTGCTGGATAGATGTCGACTCTAGTTGAGCAGTTGCTATGCAATTATCTACTTTGCCGTAGAATTCATCAGTTGCACAACATCTTGTTTACTAGTAGTGAGATATCTTCATCACTTAGTTATGATAAATCGGAACATAGTTCCTTTGAATCATCATACTGGCCTAATCATCAGACGGTGATCTCTCCATCCGAATGTTTGAAGTCTAATTCGGCAAGTGCCTTGTCGACTGCAGCCGTTTTCTTGTCCATCTTGTTGAGGGACCCGACAGGGGAGTCATCCTCTTTGTCAGAGTCTTCCGACTTGCTTTTGGCAACATGGTTTCATTCTCTTTTCTTGCAATCCGCCTTGACCGCAGCGTTGGAAATTTTCTTCATGAGGACAGATATTTCCTTCTTGGTGTAGTTCTTGGTGTCGTCGGACTCGCGTTTCCAAGTCTTGTTATTGTTGTAAGCTGGCTTGCTATCGTTGACAGACGAGGACTTGGCTTAGAGTTTCTTCAGAGTCATACAATCAGCAGTATTGTGACTGCTGGACTCGTGGTAATCACACCACTTCTCTTCGCTCTTGGAGTTGTTGCGAGTAGACTTACTTCTTGCTGTTGTTATTCTTAGAAGGAGCTTGCTTGGAATCAACGCCCTTGTCAAAGTCTTCGCAGGATTCCATGCGTTCGCAAAATCCAATGAGCGAACTCTGCCTACGCTAAACGCTATGGAAATCTTTCGATGTTTTGCGTTGAAGAACTCTTATGGAGGATTAGATAGCTATGATAACTAATCACCGAGAGAGATCAACAATCAGGATTCGTAATCTAACTCCTCGGCACTGTAACGGGTGATAAGATAGGTTGTGGTAGTTAATCCTCTCGTTTCCCGATCAAAACGAACGCGTGAAGTTCGGTCTAGCATTCTTAGTAGCGCTCTCTCCACGCCAGCAAATATCTAGCGCGATGTATCACCATCGACATAGTATGACTAGCGGTCTATGAGAACCCTGTCTGAATGACTATTCACGAGACTCAGTCTGAGTCGAACTCAACCCTATCTAGGACGGTCACGAATAAGGCTAAGAGCCATGTATTGCATTCGCCCCCTGACAAGGTCACAGAAGGCAGACATCAGTCGGACAAGGAGAAACTATGATTTAAAGTGCGGGCACTCTCATGAGATTAGATGTAGACATGTTCGTCGCACGATGGCAATCCAACAAGGGGATCAGGCCTTATATGGGTGTAAATACATTATTTTCCAAGTCTGGTAGACGGTTCCGCCATTGGCGTGCATGTTGGAGCCTTACAGTGCCATTTTCATTGACTCTGTCTATAGTGTAAGAACCTTTGTACTTTTGCTGACCGTACTTGCGGTGCTGATAGTGACTCCTCCGGTATCGTTGACATTGTATGTATGAGGGACACGCGTCGCATTCTCCTGTTTGTTCTGTTGGATTAGTCGTTGGCGACGTTCCCTGATGTACTTCCAGTTGGATTAGAACCGGACGTTGTGAATCGCGTCACAATTGAACAAGAGCTGTGCAGGCGTTGCACGCAGGTGGTATGAATCGTGGTATTCATTGCAAAGCAAACCACCGTGAGGACTCCATCCCAAGATCCGTTCCGAGGTCGTCTTGGTACTTGTTGTTTTGAACAGCGTTCAATTTGCGTATGGTCTGATGAGCCCGCTCGACCATGGAGTTGGCATGAGGGTTGCGCGTGGACTTGCGACGAAGTCCATCATTATCCCGGAGAGTCTCTCGACCTCTGCGCGGAACTCACGTCCTCTATCCATGATACCTCAGCAGGCCATGGAAACCGAGTAAGCCCGTTTGTTCTAGGACGATGCCACTTGTTGCGCCTTGGAGCAATATCTCTAGCCATTCGCCATCCGGTTACGGATCATCATGTACAAAGCAATGACTGTGTACGGAATTCTTGTTCTTAGATCCCGACGTTGAGCGACCTTCGGTCAATACATAGTCTTTCCAAGGGATCTCCTCGCAAATCTTTGGCGGCATCAATCCCAGCTTACGCGTCTTGGGTTTGTTCATCTGCCAGCTCTGGCAACGCTGAAATACGGCCTGAACAGTCTTTGCGCTGTCCTTTCCAGGTTTAGTGTTGTCTGATGGTTTGTTCTGTGCGAGTCTCGCCAGAATGCATCAGCACACCATGGTACCTTTCAACTAGCTTCTTCTGCATTTTTTTAGGTACGACGATTTCATCGTCCTTAACTACTAGTGTCGACTTCTCCCCTCTGGGGAAATATTTCTTCTTGTAGTCGTTTGGTTTGTCCCTGAGGGGTTTCTTGGTATCGTTGTCGTATTTCTGACGATGTTCGATCTGACGATGTTCGATCTAAGGGAACGAGAGAGGGAAACCGCTAGGGAAGTCCTCTTAGTATGCAGCCATGAGTTCACCGATCTCGCTGGCGTCCAACTGTTCTGAAGAACCATCAATGTTGGAGATGTTAAGTCACGACAACGCAACAGCGACGATGTTCTGTTCTCCCTTGATGTACCGTAGTTCAGGGCCGTATCTTTCCAGAATAAGGCGCCAACGCATTACGCGATCGGTAATGAACTTCTTACCTGTAAGATTCTTTTGGTCCGTATGCACACGTCTTCTGTCTTAGAAGAATGTTACTGAATTCTTTCAGATTTTCTACGATATTGAGAATTTCCTTCTCGGTTACTGTGTAACGTTTCTGATCAGGGTTGAGCTTTCTGCTTTAGAACGCGATAGGTTTTCCCTTCGGTGAAATTACTGCACCTAGTTGAGTATCACTCGCATCCGTGTGGATAACGAATGTATCATTTAAATCAGGGTAGGCGAGGTTTCTTAGCCGATGTTCTTCTTCTTCTGGCTAAAGGCTTTGTGGTGTTCGGCTTCCCATTTCCACGTCGTTGTTTTGGAAGTCACGAAGCGAGTGGGGCCAGACATGTGATCGTCTCATCCACATATCTCGATAGTATTTCACTATTCCAATGAATCTACAGAGTTACTTTCTGTTGGTATGAAGAGCGATATCTGGATCACATCTATTGTCCTTTAGTAAAGGGTTGGATTCCTTCTAGAGTAATCCAATAGCCTAAATATTCAAGTTCTCCTCTTGCGAAGAAGGACTTGTGAGCATTGATCTTAAGTCCAGCTTCTCGAAGCCGTCGGAAAACTTCATCCAACATTTCAACGTGATCTGCCAGATCCCCGTTAGTTAGGATGAGTGTATCATCAATGCTCTCACGGACGTATTCTAGGTAGTGCATTCGTGTTCCCATCTTCTCTTGGAAGATGTCGGACTATTACATAGGCCCAATGGCCACCTCTGGTACTCGTACTTTCCCACGGGAGTACGATGGACGCGTTGCTTCGAGTGAGTGACAGCTCGATGTGATAGTATCCCATGTTCGGGTCTAGACTATTAGCGTACTTGAATCCATCTAGCTTCAAGCGCATGTCTTTTCTTTCATTTTTAATATTTTTTTTTTTGTTATTCTGTATTTGGGATGGTAGGCTTTCGCGTTCCTTTTGTTCGGTTCCCGGAAATCATAGATTAATCGTACAGATCCATTTTGCTTGGGAATGATAAAAGTTGGTGCCGCCCACTCGCAACGATTCACCTTCTTGAGTACCCCTGCCTCGCAGAGACGTTCACCTCCATCTTAAGAGTGTTGAGTACACGGGATAGGATAGCCCTGTCATGGTAGGGTTAGCATCGGCTGCGACGTCTCTACTTCGTATCGTCATCTGCACTTTTCCTAATACCATCGATAGTCAGGTACTGTCGTCAGTAAGGATGAAGTGTTTCCTTCTCTTCTTTGTTTAACTGATCTTGACTTTGGCACACCTGCCTTCAAGTTCAGTTTGTTCGTATTTCGCTTCAAGAATCTTTGAACGCTCTGGCCTTCATCACAGCAGTAGTCAGAATGAAGAAGTGCTCATCTTCTTCATGGTCGTCATGTCTTTCATAGGAATAGATGCGCCGTTCCACTCCACTGAACATGGTGGTGAAATCGAACTTAATTCCTAAATCAGAGAGAATATCTCCACCTATGATCATGTCATACACCCACAAGCTCTTGTGCCGTGTAAATCCCCTCGGAAGTCTATATTCGTGTAATTCAGGAATCCTGAATGCACTTTTGCACTTCGTGCTGGTGTCTATTCTCCTGCAGGGGTAGTCCACATTGTTTGGACGCCCCCAATCTCCTTCATGCGTACTTTCTTTGCATGAGGTTGAGCAATCAGGGTTACGGATGCTTCTGTATCCGGTAAGCAACGGAGTGTAACGGTTTTTTGTTTCCCTTTTTCTCGCTTTTTAATTACTGACGAGGGTTGGGTCTCTTTGCTGTCGACGTTTACGCGGTGGTTCGCCACGGACGAGGTTACGATGCTAATAGATCTCAGCGTCTAGTGCGCGCTTTAGGCCATACATTAATTGCGTAGTGTTCTCAGTTGCCACATTTTGTGTACTAGTTAGATATCTTCATCATTTTGGTATGAGAAATCGGACATGGTTCCGTTGAGTCTTCATCCTGTCCTAATCCTCAGATGCGTTTCCCTCCAGTGATGAAATTGAGGAGTAGATCCTACTTGTCAGAGTCTTCTGATTTGTCTTTGGCAACAAGTGTTGCACGAGTATCGTCGTTTTCTTTTCTTCGTCATTGTCGACAGAGAGGAAGAAGTGGGTTTCAGTCACAACTGTTTTCTACGAAGTTGACGAACGCATGCTTCCTTGAGCACTCTTCATGGTGAAGGATAGGTTGACGGTAGCTGAAAGCTATTGTGTTTGTTAACAAAATGCACTACGTAAAGCTAGTGTAAAGATCTTCGAGTGTTTTGAGTTTTGAGAGAAGAAAGTTATGAGGATAAAGCTATGAAAACTATATTCAACGCGGAGTCACAATCAAAGGATCAGTAATCTGACTCCCGCGGGAAGAATGTAAAGTTGTGATAGAGAAGGTTGTCGGTAGTAATCCTACTCGTTCCCCGACAATCCAAAACAGGAACGCGTGGATATGCGTCTAGCATTTATCTAGTAGCGGTGGAATCTCTCCACGCCAGCTAAATATCTAGCGCGATGTTTCACTATCGACCTAGTATGACTAGCGGTCATGAGAACCCTGTCTCAATGACTATTCACGAGAGACTCAGTCATGAGTCGAACTCAAACCCTATCTAGGATCGAGTCGCGAATAAGGCTAAGAGCCGTGTATTGCACTGCCATCTCGGCAGTGAAAGGATCGAAGTCGTGTTCGTCCATTTTGCGCATCCAGGAGCGAGGAATGCCATGACAGATGATGTCGATGAACTCGTCCTGGTTCAACTGTTGATTGACACTGAAGGGTGGCAAACGTGGAAGCTCATCGGTGTTCATCCGAGTGAGGTTGTTGATGTAGGCGCGAGTTGTCATCTCGCTAGGCTTACGCATCTTGCGACGCATGAAGCGTTTCTATTTTTCGAGAGCCTTGTAAGGACAGGCTGCTTCGATAACCGCGTTGATTCCAACGGTGATGTCCTCATTGCTTAGCGCGGGTTCCGCTGCACCGTCCCATGTGGCTTGAACACGAGCTTGGAATTGGACTTCGGTTTCTCCAGAACCCACGTCGCGTGGAGCAACTGCGTTTACAGCAATTTGTCGTAGGTTGTGGTGACGCACGGCACGATGGCCTGCACACCCAGCTTCGTAGGCACTCTTCGCAGAGCTGGAAGTCATCTCCTTGAGAAGGCGATGTTTGTCGTCGGCATTGGCCAGGTTGAGTCCAACGAAGACCTTCTCCATATTCGTAGCCCACTTGATGGTCTGACGCGGAGTGTTGGAACCATTGATAATGGCTACCTTGAAGGTATATTTGGCACTGTTTGCATCTGCAGGAACGGTGCGAAGTTTGTAGGTGGTTGCACGAGTATCGTCGATCTCGGCTTCTTCATCGTTGTCCACGAGAGGAAGAATGGGTTTGTCACGCAACTGTTTCTCGAAGTTGGTGAACGCATGCTTTCCTTGAGCAATCTTCATGGTGAAGGAATAGGTTGAGGGTAGCTGAAAGCTATTGTGTTTGTTAACAAAATGCACTACGCTAAAAGCTAGTGTAAAGATCTTTCGAGTGTTTTGAGTTTGAGAGAATGAAAGTTATGAGAGAGATAAGAAAGCTACGAAAACTAATCCATGAGAGAGATCGTTGTGAAGCTCATTGAAGTTGGTCTCCCGTGGGAGGCCTCGAAGTGTGATATCATAGGTTATGGTAATAACTCTACATACTCCACGGTCCATTTCCGGAACACATGGAAACTTCAGCTAGTTGCTGTCTAGTAGCGTGGAAGCTTTCCACGCCGGCTAAATGTCCAGAGCGATGTTTCATCGACAACCTAGTATGACTAGCAGTCATGAGAACCCTGCCTCAATGACTATTCGCGAAGGACTACGTCATGAGTCGAACTCAAACCCTATCTAGGATCGAGTCGCGAATAAGGCTAAGAGCCGTGTATTGCAATCGCAAGGTGGTCCATGAACTCTACGGCAAAGGGAGCTTTGAATTGACCATCCGTACAGCCTGCATGTTGAAGCAGCAAGTCCATCTCATCACCAGAACGGACGACATCTCCAAGTTGAAGTATTCCGACTACAAGCCACATCCAGACTTCCCTTTTGCGCTCAGTTGCAAGGTGCATTGGTCCAAGAATATTTCGGAAGAAGGACAATGCCCCGACCAAATCATTCTTGGGTCGATGGATACCGACTTTTGTGCTATGCTCGGATTGGTGAATTACATGGAGGCGTCCTTCAACTACGGGTATGGCGCCGCTGGTCGGGAAGATGCATTCCTCTTTACTCCCGAAAGCGATCCCAAGTTGGCTCCCAAGCACTGCAACGCAGCCTACCGCAACATTCTCAAGGCTGTCTTTTTGTCGGCTCCATTTCTGGCTGTGGCGCTCCTCATTGCCGGTGTTCTTGGGAGTCACAGCATTCGGAAGTTTGCTGCAACTCTGGCAAGAGGAATGGGTGCTACTGCTGACGAAGTTGACATTCGATATCGCTGGAAGGCTCGCTTGTCTGGACGGGTTGTTGATGCCTACATTTCGCCTGAACAGCCCTGGATCGACGCCCGTGTTGCCGAAAAGCTTTGCATGGGGGCTCCTATTGCCTACAAGCTACACCCGGATGCCAAGAGAGTGACTCCCGACTGGCTGATTGAGCATGTGGTGCCAAGGACACATGCCTTTTACGACGGTGTCAACGACATTTCCCTTCACTTGGCTCTGCCTCTTTTGTGGGCTGCTCTTGACGAATCTTGGGAGGAGAGGATGGAGCCTCCCGTTCGTGTTAGGATCCAAGATGCGTACGAGCGCATCAAGGCCGATATTCCTGTTGGTGTCAACCCTGTGGTGAAGGTGCCTCTCTCTATTTGGACGCACAACACCAAGCTCCACATCAACGAAATCGAGCCGATGGATACGGGAGGTGGCGGTGGCACGGCTGGTGGCACTACGGGAACGACCGGCCAGGCAAGCACTCGTCAAGTTGCCAATCAGTCTCGGCAGGTGACGGCTATGCAAACGCAATAGCAGGTATGAACGAACGAGGAGATTCTGACAAGGATTATTGCGCAGCACAACCAGCTCCAGCAGCTCATTGCGCAGGAAGGTAGGACCCGCGACAGTTCGGCTGCTGCTTTGAGAGGTTGGTTGGAGACTTGGCTTGGCGCGGAGCTGACGAAACTCAATGGAAATATTGCAGGTAAGTGTGACTTGTGGCTGTTTGCTATTGCAACTATGGCTATTACTGCTGCTAAATATGTATTTTTGTATGCTTTTTAGGATTGCTGTTCAGACTCCAAGGATGGCAACACCTGATCAGGTAGATGGTAATCTTTTTAGAAATGGGTTGACTGTGGAAAGGACTCGCCGGAATGGCCAGACTAGCCTCAGGTACAGACAAGCTGTGGCCACCACCCCTGCTGATAGTAGGCCTGCCCAAGCTAGCCAAGTACAGAACTGTTGGCTCTGCTTGGCAAGAGTGGATGCATGGTATTGGTGGCAACAAGCCAGCCAAGAACTTCACTGCTGAAGATATTAGGGCTTGCAAGTCAACCTACTCCAGGAGGAAGCCACTCTGGACTCTCATGGCTACACTTGTCAATGCTCAGAAAGCTCCAGCTTGGGTCATCTCCAAGATTGAGGAGCATTACAAAGGAAGTGTTTTGAATATTACTGCTGCCATCAAGCAGGACACCATTATGGGCAGTCTGCATGAGGATCTTTGTGTTGTTCGTGCTCAGTAAAGTTGACCTTAGTTTAATCAGCATGGTAGCCATGCCTTATAGTGAGTCTGTTATATGAGTACTTATTGTGTTTTCGTTTTCGTGGACTTGTGCTTTTCGAACGGATTTCGAGGACTTGTGCTTTTTCGAACGTACGTGGGTAGGTAGTTACTAGTAGTAGCTAGTAGCTAGCGAGCGATTTCGTGGATTCGTGGACTTGTGCTTTTTCGAGTTTTCGAGATAATAGAGGTGCGACGTTATCTTAACGGTGAGTAGTAGAGGTGCGAGCCTCATTTTTCTTATGTGCGAGGACGTGACCTTCACTAGGTCATCGACACTGGTATAGAGGAACGATCGTACCCAGCATACACCAGGTGTTGGTGGTGTTATACCTCGATCGATAGGATGGATACCTCCTGTAGGATGGCTACCACAGGTACAGGCTCTCAGTATTCCTCTCAGTTCAGGGATATACTTTTACGGTACAGCCGTGGGGACGGGGTAGACAGGAAGCCCCCTGATAGAGAGCATGGCCAGCCATCTTTTGGCTTGAATTCAAAAAACGTCCCCTACCAGGTACCTGTGCAATTGAACAGGCAAGAATTTGTACCCCTGTATATCTGTATAGGATCTTGCCTGTTCAATTGCACAGGAAATGGATGGCATGTTCATACAGTATGCACAGGCTCCTGTCCAAGCATACAGGATTTGATACTTCAATTTTTCTCTAAGTCCAAATTCAAGTTGCACCATTAGGAAAATAGATCATTCAATACTTACATGTACGACTGTAGAGTGATACACACATGAAGACCAACTATACAATAAGGTCCGTGTAATACTCTAGGATTATCATGCTCCACTACAGAAATCAGCAATCAGAGAATCAAGTCAGGATCAGCGTGTAAGGAGGCACATGATGTTGCCTGTTCGATAGCACATGAAGGTTCCTGTTTGTTGGTACAGAATCCTCTGTGGACGAGCATTGCCTATTGGCTAGTATCACTTTACATGTAATTTACCTAATAGTGTAACTTGACTTTGGACTTAGAGAAAATTGAAGTATCAAATCCTGTATGCTTGGACAGGAGCCTGTGCATATGAACAGGCTGGGCTGTCTATTTCCTGTGCAATGGAACAGGCTAGTCTGTCTATTTCCTATGCAATTGAACAGGCACCTGTGTAATTGAACAGGACTCCAACGTCCTGTTCAATTGCACAGGAATTGCGTCCCCTGTTCAATTGCACAGGAATCGCTTTGCCTGCCATGCCTGGATTTGGCTGCAGGCTTGCTCTCTGAAAATCCTGCGCAGAGAGTCTTCCTCGACTCCCAGCCACCGCCTCAGCTGTCCGCAATCTGGTTGGCAGGGCAGTTCATTATTTAAGTACGACCAAATACACCTAGAGTATGTAGTGTCGAAACAATAGTGCTAGTAGCGTTGGGGAACAACAGTGATATCCAGTGCACCAGTGCACCAATCCAAAACCGTTGGAACCCAACATTGAACTGAGAAGCCCCTAAAAAAAAGGACATCATTGTCCTCTTCCTTTGGTGGCTGCTCAGAGCAATGAGGGGCTCCAAGCTAGCACTATCTGCAGTGGCAGCCAGTCTAATTGGAGCATGTGTGCTACCACATTGCTCCGCTTAGAGTCATGGCTACAGTGAACATGCTGTACTAGTATGTATGGTGCTGTCTACCCCCTGTCGTTTTAGTGAATGATGTACAGGACCGTTCGACGTTTTTCACTCAGGCTTTAAACTTTACACGACTGACTCCAGTACAATTAAGGGCTTGTTTTTTAAGGGCTTGTTTAAGGGCTTTTTGAAGCTTTAAGGGATTGTTTTAAGGGCTTGTTTATTTAAGGGCTTGTTTGCTCCTAATAAGGGCTTGTTCTATGGGGTTTACACGAAGGCTTAAGGGTTTGTTTTGAGAACATAAGGGCTTGTTGTTAAGGGTTTGTTTTTTAAGGGCTTGTTTAAGGGTTTGTTGAAGATTTAAGGGCTTGTTTAAGGGCTTGTTTCCAGTCGTGTGAATTTGAGGACGGTCCAGTACACAATAAGCCAACTAAAAAGGCATGATAATTGTCAGATCTTTTTCGGAAAGATACTGGTATCCCAAAACCAGCAACAGCGTTCGCACAGATGACTTCCCTGCCATCTCAGTGCGATGAAAAGGAAAGGAAGTAGACGAGATGCATCGCCTCAATCCTTCTTATTACTACAGGTACCAGTTGGTCCTCTTTGTGTTCCTTTTGATTTCCATCACTGCTACACATGCGATCCAAATCTCGGACCAAGAACGGCGCGAAGGATTTGCAGCTCGCAACTACAGCTGGCCCATTGAGAAAATGGTCCCTCCCACGGAAGGATGGGATCGTCTGATGCGACGAAGAATACGTCAAGTCGAAGCACTTGAGTCTACACGCACGGGAAAAATCGACCAATGGGCATCCGTGTTGGGCCAAGCCTTGGTACTTCCCAATTTTACTCAATTTGGATGGGCCGTTGCCAAAGCACCCGAGGAGCTTACGGCAGAACTGCAACAAGCCGTACATTCTAGAATGCACGACCACGAGAAAACGTGGGAGGAAGACGATATCGCCATTGTGGGTGATTTCAAACCACTCATGGTGGAAATGCTACCAGGATTGATTGACAAGGCATTGACAAGGTTGCATCCCTACCACGAAGCTTGGACGGGGATACCCCTCAAAAAACAAAAGGGGTATGGACTGCGAATCTACAAGAACAATTCACAACTCTACATGCATCTAGACAAGATGGAGACACACATTATTAGTTGCATATTCCACATTGATCATTCCGATGACGCACAGCCCTGGCCACTCGTCATTGAAGATTTCGAAGGGATCACCCAACATGTGCACTTGAACAAGGGCGACATGCTACTATACGAGTCGGCCAAGTGCTTACACGGTCGACCTATACCATTCGAGGGAAGTTGGTACACTTCGTTATTCCTTCATTATTCTCCACAAGACTGGCCCTTTGAAGGAAGAAGTTGGGAGCCACAATATGCCATGCCGGATCATTGGGAAGAAGTCCGTCCCTATTCAGATAGCGATCAAGAACAGTTTGGTGAATCACTCCCACATTTAATTGCCGTCGACACGGCCATGTACGAACAAGGGTGTCCGAACAAATGGTGTGGTGTCCAAGACAAGGCGTCTTGGAACGGAGTGGCCAAAACAAACGTGGCCGTTACATCTCATGGAATAGAGGAAGTTCTTTCCATCGTAGAGAAAGCGAGCAATAGTGAAGAGACTACCGTTAGAGATGACGAGCTTTGACGACAGCAAATAAATAATGGCCAGAAGCAAAAACAATTTGCTTAGAGAATTGTCGTTCTTTCGGTTGCTATCCAGACAATGAAAGACCAGAGAGATTACTCAAAAAGGGTTGCTCTTCGTTGCAGATTGTAGCAAGACAATGAAAGCGGAACTTTAGCTAGCCACCAGCTCATACTAGTAGCTTTGCGGTCTCTCAATCTCTCAATCTTCCTTCCGTGCTGAATGTCTCGCTTTGAGTACCGGCACTACCAGAAGCTTTAGAGGGAATCGAGATAGGATTTGTTAAATCCCATTGGATCTTTCTTTTGGATCTTTCCCACGCAAATAAGGCCTCAAAAGCATGCAGCACCAACTGCCGACAGCTTCGTCGTACTGTAGTGTCTAGACTATTGAGCTGGGCAGGATCTGATACCATTGGAAGAATACTAGGCTGGAGCCACTGCTTGTGAAGAGAGATGGCAGTACGATTCCGAAGCCTGGTTAGTTCGCTATTGCTGCTGAGAAGCTCCGCCTTTCTTCCGCTGATATCTTCGCCATCCCAACGACTCTCATCAATATCAACAACAAATACCCGCCTTTCATTGGCCAGTAGTAGCTCCGACAACATGAAGTTCATCTACGCTTTTGACTTTGACGGAGTGTTAGTCGATTCGGCTGCCGAGCTCGGTTTGTCTGGATTTGATGCCGCAAAACTGCTGTGTCCAGGTGCCCCATGGCTCACCCGCAGACTGCGACGACCGGATCAATTGGAGCAATTGATTCAGAACTTTTGCAAAGTACGACCTTGCCTGGAAACAGGTTGGGAGGCACCACTGCTATTAAAGCTGTTGACAGAAGAGAATGTCTCCATTGACCAAATATTGCACGACTTTCAGCATGGTCTTCGAGAAAAGACTCTGGAAGACTTGAATGTTTCGGTAGATCAGTGCAAGGAAGCTCTCAAGAAGGCGAGGAATGACTGGATTGCATCCGACGACAATGGCCAGGACTGGTTGGAAGCTCATGGATTTTATCAGGGTGCTTGTGATGCCGTCCGAAAGCTTCTGGAAGACCCTGAAAAAGTACCCGATGTTTTCGTCATTACCACGAAAGCTGCCGATTTTACACAACGACTGTTGGAACAACAAAGACTGGCCGGGAAAGATGCTCCTGGCGGTGGTATACCCCCCGAACGAATCTTTGGACTGGGATCCCCACCCAAAGAAAAGGTGCTGGCCCAATTACTGGAAGAGCGTGGGAGTCAATACGCTGCTGTCTTTGTCGAAGACCGTCTCCTGACATTGGACAAGACAATGTCGGATAGCGCCATCAACACCAGAGTTCTTCCCGTTGTGGCTAGTTGGGGGTACAACACCGTGGATCAGCGAGACGGCGGAAAGAAGGCTGGGTATGTCATTCTTGATGCCGAGGATACGTCCACTCTTGGCAATGTGCTCAACGATGCTGCAGCCGACAAACTTTTGACAGAACTCAACAGCAAAAAGTAAACATTAGCTTATTGAGCTTTTCGCTGATGCCACCGCGTCCGGCTTAGACGTTTGACAACGAACACGTGCGGTTCTTCTGAACTGGAGGGCCTGAAGAAAAATTTGTAGACTCGACTCGAAGCCACGGATTACCGTTAGAATAGGAAAGAGAAGATGTTCCGGCATGGTATCCCCCGGCTGGTAATGGCCCCGAATGATCATCGAATCCAGTTCGTATTGATTGGAATGTTTCAACCAGGGACACGAAGAATTCGACTATTTGGAAATATGGCTCTTCTAACCAGCCATCACCCCACACTCTTGCCCTCTAGGACATGCAAAGTGTACATGCATGTATATGTAGCTGACCTGGCAACACCCGCCATCAATTCCCACGAAACGACTGGAAGACACCAGCAAAAGATGAGCTGAAACATTCACCCACCGCCCAGCCTCCTGACAAAATCCTATCGTCAGAAAGGGGTCATATGTTGAAGCTGGTGCCTCACTTTGACAGTAGACCTACCAGATTGCATCAACTACTTCGTAGCTGATGAGAGTTTCCAAATAAATGTAGTTACCATTGTCGTACCGCACAGAAATGGTACTGTACCACACCGGTATCGGTAGATCGAATCGAATCGAATTAGCACGTCCGGTCATAGATTTATTCAAGCAGCTCAGACGTCTTTTGCTGAAGTTGTTGTTGCCACCAACCATTTTTCTCTCGTTGTGGCAGAATCAAGCAAGATGGGCAAGTCCAAGAAGCGCTCGAATGCGTCTACTACTGCTAGCACCCTGATCAAGGGATACTTGCCTGTCCGAGTGAAACTCCCTGAACCACCTGTTGGAAGCAAGGAGGGCAGCGAAAGGCTCGATGAAACTTTTTTCTTCGTCAAAGAACATCAAGGCGGGAATTCCAGTGATGATAAGAAGGGAGGCAGGACCCTCTTTGTTGCAAATGCCCCCGCTGTTCCTGGAGTGACGACAAAGCTTCTGTTGACAAACCTATTAGGTCGGTATGGGGAAATAGAAAGAGTCACCCTTGTGGGTAATCCACGCAAACAGGAATCTTCCTCATCCGACGCAGTTGCGCTGGTGTCGTCGGACTGGAAACCCTTCTTTCCAACGTTTCAAGGACCCATTCACGCTTCGGAAAAGTTTGCTCATGTGGTGTTCTCTTCCAGTCAGCGTATGCGAAAAGCTCTGCAGGCAGTGAACGAGCTCATGGCTGGAAAGGACGACAAGTTGCCAGGGATTCAACTCGAAAAACTGGACTTGCAAATGTTGAGAGATGAAACGGATCGACTCTATCAGAAGGAAACCGTTGATATGGACGACGAGCTCGAAATCGACAATAAGCCGAAGCAAATCGGGGTTGTGGCATTGGTACAACGATACAGGGCAAGCTACCAACGATTGGACCGTGCCAAGTTGCTGGCAAAATGCAACGAAGTAATGCAAGAATACGAAGACAAAGAAGAGGAACAGCGTTTGTCAAGAGAGGAGGCCGCCAATCAACCGGATGACGATGGTTTCATTACTGTAACCTCAAAATCCGTGGGAGTCGAAAGTGGTAAGCATCAGCTGGAAAAAGACAAGGGGGCGCCCCCCAGTGGGCGTCGCCAACACAAGCGGAACCGAAAGAAGAAGCAAGGCATTGGTGCCACCGAGTTGCAAGACTTTTATCGATTTCAACGGAAGGAAACTCGAAAGAGAACTCTGCAAGATCTTCGACTGCAATTTGAAGAGGACCTAAAAAAGGTCAAAAAGATGAAAGATGAGAAACAGTATAAACCCTTCTAATCCTTTCGTTACCGTATGGCTGTAACGTTGTACCGCCCGAGAAATCTAGTAGTGATAGTCTCTTCTTATTGATTTGTTCAGTACCGGGGCAGTTTTGCTTTCCATGTTGCACCGGTACCTACCGAAGGATGTGTACGTTCTAGCTTCAGTACAATTATATCGGTGAGAGAGACGTTGACGTTGACAGTGCGCTACCGCATGGTCTGGACTACAGTCGAGATGCTGGATCCCGTGATCATGAAGAGTTGAGGTATATTGATGGCCACAGATGGATTTGATTCACCCACGACCAACAAGTTCAGAGGCGTGCAACTGGTACCGATCGGCTTGAAAACTATCCCGCACCGGGGTCGTTTCCAAGAAACGGTTTTGGTTGGGATCCTGGGGTGGATGCGAAAGAAATGCTCTAGGAAATGGATCACAATCCTGTACCGGTAGCATCGAAAAAGGTGTCATTATTCTTCACCAAGGCTTGCTTCTTCACGTGAACCATGAATAGCATTTGCATCAAGGACAATGAAACTCTACTTGCAGCTTCAAGAATCATGCAAGGTGGTGGAGCAATGGAGGAGCACGGATTGCCCTTTCGACTGGCGCTGAATTTGACCCATGGAGACGGCTTTGATTTGCAGAATGTCGAATCTCTCATCAAACACCTGCAATCTACGACGCTCCAAGTCGATGAGGTGAGAATCACACCTCCCCCTGCCAACGTTGGCGACGAGTGGATGATGCAGTTGTGTTCGGCCCTTGGGACCCATCCATATCTGAGCATTCTGAGCTTCTGCGTCGCACCCGAAAGTGATCCCCATTTCATGACATACATGTCGGAAACCATTCGTGGGGCACGAAACCTCGTGAGCCTCAGCTGTTCAGGGGTAGTCTTCTCTGGAGAAACCAAGGACTACCTCGACTTTGCGGCGGTGTTGCTTGACCACCCGACTTTACAGGATGTATCGCTCACAGGATCACTTGAAGAGGGACAATGCACCAGTATCAACGCAAACCCTGTCCTGGCGGCACTTGCATCCATTCCGAACCTGAATGACTTGGCACTCTCCTGCTTCGTCCCTCCAATGACAGAGAGCCGCTCACCATTCTACGAGCTGGGTGGGAATCCCAGTCTCAAAACTCTGGACTTGGTCGGCACGGGAGGGAGGGGTATCATTGCAGCATCCATGGCAATGAAATGCAGCCGCAGCATCACGACCTTGTGGGTTGATACATCTATGAAAGAGGACGAGCTCTATGAGCTTGGGGAAACCATCCGACACAGTCAACTCGAATCCGTTCACCTCTATTTGGATCCATTCAAGGACGACGACGCCATGAACACCCTCATACAAGCTCTCAATGGGAACCCCAGTTTGACAAAGCTTGCGTTCGTTTTTCACGAAAGGGAAAATTTCTTCAGCAATGACATTCAGGATGCCATGATTTCCATGCTGGAGCACCATAACTATACGTTGCGACACATCAAGTTTGACTTGTCAACAAGCATCGAAGTGAGAAACGACTACACTGAAGCAACGATTGAATACTTTTTGAACCTGAATCGTCTTGGACGGAACCATCTGCTAACCAACCCGAATGCTAGCCGAGACGATTGGATCGCTTGCATTGCTGCAGCCAGTGGAAACTTGGAAGCCGTCCACTATTTCCTCTCCACGAATCCCTCCTTGTGCTTTGCATGATGACTTTGGTGTCCTTACTGAATAGCATTCATGCAAATATTGCTGGTATAGTAAATTTATTTTAATTGAGATTCTTTGTTCAATTGGTCTTGGTGCTCAACTTCAGTACATGTACAGGATTATCCTGTCGTTTTGGCTTTTGGTGCTATAGATCCAAGAATAACTTTGTG
Organism: Seminavis robusta; assembly: GCA_903772945.1. Lineage (NCBI taxonomy): Eukaryota > Bacillariophyta > Bacillariophyceae > Naviculales > Naviculaceae > Seminavis > Seminavis robusta. The sequence goes on from CAICTM010000743.1 coordinate 40,338, forward strand.
GTCGTTGATTTTGGTTCTAGAGTAAGCTGGAAGATTACAGTATTTCAAGTAGGTTGTATGATGATTTGTTTCTAGAACGCAGTGACGGGTGTGTTGGCCAATAAATCTTCGTTGTTCAGTGGTGCAGATGGTTGGTCGTCATATTTCTTGGCAGCAATGGCTTCCGCAAACTTGACAGATTTCGTGCGGTCCAACAAGTGTTCATGGCCCAGTTTCTTTCGAATTTCATCGGCTTGACCTGTCTTGGCAAGTTTATCGGCCGTTCTGCAGAATTTCTTGGCATCTGCTTCATCGGAAAATGTCAGTTCATAGTCTGTGTCTCCCAAGTTTGTTTGCAAAAGAGCCACTTGTCCCTTTCGATCAGTTTTCATGTCGACCAGACTAATGGCATACAGTGGGGCACTGGCGCCGGCATTCTTAAAGACAAAACAGAAGGGTCCTTTCAACAGGACTAACTTTTCCGTCTTGTCATTGTTTCTGCCACCACCAAAGAGACAACTGCATCCACCGCTAGCTCCTCCTCGGATAATTGTTGCTGTCCCTTCAAAGTCAGCACCATTGGTTCCTCGCAGTTTTGCCACGCCAGCACCGCGATCACCACTGGACCTGACAAAGCTCTTCATGCTGAAGAAACTGCTTCGTCGGCTGGCTGTTTCATTTTCGTTTGCGTTGGTCATCTTATCTTATTGTTGCTTTTTCTTTCACTTTTTGATTTTATAATCTGTACCAAGAGCTTGCGCAATCTCAGGTCCAATCTTAGCAATATCGCATGTGTGGATCATGTCACACTTCTTCCAAGCATTCGATGCCACCAGGTACATACTAGTACTAGCTAGCTAGTAGAGAAGGATACTGCAAGGAGGATTGCAGTTTGCGTCGCCTTCTTTCCTTCTTTGAGCGGACATCAACATGAAAGAATGAGGCGACACGTCAGTACCAACGAAATACGTAGGGAGGAAAGGTCGCGCAAAGGAACAGTTGGCACTCGGCATTGTTACCACTTTTGGTCGCGGTTGGAAGTGCATTATTTAGAGCTGCATGCAGGATGAAATCATTCAACTGGCTACCAGTAGAATCAATCAAAGGTGGCGATAATAGTTGGAAAGGTACTAGTAGCCAGCTAGAGCTATGGCATAGCTAGCTAGAATACTGTGTTTGACAGATACAAACTTCCACACCACATCAGTTGTCGCCATTGACCAGTTTAAGTGTCGAAGAATGCTGTGATCATGTCCGCCCAGGCTCGCTGCATACCGTCGCAACGCCCTTCGGCTCTGCAAGGCGCTTGGTATTACCGTAGGTCTTCTCGACTGGGTGCTTCAGTCTGCTTGCTTTGCACGGAGACGATACAGGGCATCAGATACAACCAAAATTGGCAGAGTGACAGTCATCCGAGCACCCCCCAATACCCCAAGCCAGATCAAAAGAATGTGTGAAGGGCACAACTGGAGCCCAGAATTGGCCATTAGACTTGCCGAAACCACCAATAAAGCCAAGGCACCTGTAGCTTTTATAATCGCATGGATAGCCCGATATTGATAGCACCATTATGGCAGGTGATACCGTACAAGCGCCAGCTGCCTGCTGAATCAAATCCGTCGTTCCCGTTATGTGAACAAATGTGTGTTTTCTGGGTCGATTGGTCGAACAGACTAACTGGCCACATCAGAGAAGCGCTTTGTGCTCTGGGCCTGCTAAAGCTACCGTTATCGTTGGCGACAGTCACCCATTGCTATTAGCAAGGAGCCTCATGTGTCGCGGGGTCACATAGTGGCACATATGAGCTTTCTGTGTGCAATTCTGGTTAGAGTCGAAATCGCACTGACGCCTGAGTTGTAAAACTGCTTCAGAATATGGCGGGTTGATTTCGGATTGGTTGTATGCACCCAGTCTGTCTACAATCAAATCCTTGTTGCGCCGGCCCATGGCAACCGAGATGTTGTAATAATTCACCATGTCTGAAAGCAGTTCCACAGCAACAGTGAATGATAAAATCCAAGCAATAGACAGGACAGGAGGCACAAAACACATCAATGGTTACTTACAACCCCAAACCCAATCAGAATGCAGACAAAACCCAAGTGTCCAGTTTGCATGATCCACATAAGGCTCCTTCGCAACATACGTGTGCATGACATCAATGAGACTCATTCCATCCCGAAAGTATTGCAACTCGCCAAGCCTATCTTTCATGAGCTTGGGGCAAAACCTTGCACTCAGCGACGTGGAATCCCTCGAAGACATCTCCAGGTCTGGCTCCCCATCCACAGCGATGTTTGAACAGACTAGTGGTTCGAGTATTGATTTTAGGGCATTCTTGCTGAAAATGGTACCCCAGCCTCCAAAAGGAAAGGTCCACTTGAAGCGCTTGAGCCTGCCTCTGACAACGCATCCTGAGACAACAATACTGTCATCTCCCTGTGTTTCAAGAACTTGTGTTTGCAAAGAGTCCAGTCCTTGGGCTACAGCCTCCATGTTGTAGTAAGTATCATCATCCATAATGATTAAGAAATCAGGAAGCTCGGGAGGGTCTGTCTTGTTGTAAGCCTGCAATGCCTTCCACAAGCCAGCCATTGGTCTCTTTTGTGCGCAGATCCATGCCACAGGATCAGTTTTAGTGCGTTGTAGCCACTCAGGCTTGGCATATTTGACCTTTAGATCATACAGCAATCGATGCTTGTTCTGAATCTCCTTCCTCAGCCCACCGCAAAAGCCACTAATGGCTCGGACATCGTTCCATGTAAGCAGATCTGTGCATTGCTTCGGTCCTTGATCAAAGTCATCTTTCTCTGTGATTTGGAAAAAGCGACGAACGGAGGGATGGCTTCCAAAGGTTTCTTTCTGTGCCTTTTGGTATTCTGTTCTCTTCAGAGAACCAACGCTGATAATGTCAAAGATAGGAAGACGAGTATTCTTTGAGTAAAAATTCTCTGGTGTGGACCCATCGGTGAGGTTCTTCTCAATCAAAGCTTCAATGGGCCACAGATCCCTGAAACCAAAGCTGTTCCATTGCAAGTTCTTCCAAACGCCACACACAACTACCAAAGCAATTGAAGCTCGAAGGACCCATTGTCTCCACATGTCATCGAAAATTTCTTTCTACTGAATTCATTATACCCAGAGACGGAAGCGCTGACCTTTGTTATAGGACGACTGTCTTCCATTCAATTACCTCTGACGAGAGAGAGAGTTCGAGAGAGAGAGGGGACCCTGTCAATGCCATGCACGTACTGTTGTCTGCAGTCCCGTTGCCCGTTGTCTTGATGTGCCTGGTGCCAGTGGAAGCAATAAGCCAAGCGAGCTGCCTTTCCACTGGAGCGAGCGCTGTTGCCCTTGAAATTCTTGACAATTCTTGGACCGGAACACCGGAACCATCCGTCAAATAAGCCAGCGAGCTGTGTAACCTCGGCAGAAAGGTTTCAGCGTAGAAGCAGATACCCCTATGCTAGCTAGCTAGCTGGAAGCAGATACCTGTAGTGCTTAGCTAGTGCTTAACTTGCACTTAGCTAGCTAGAAGCAGATCCCCCTAGCTAGAAGCAGATTCCCATAGCAAGCTAGAAGCAGATACCCCTAGCTAGCTAGAATATTAGTTATATAGCTTTCACTAGCTTTAGAGTTTTTCCTGGTAGGAGCAGCTCCCCCTACTAGGATGCATGTAAATAGCTTTAGCTGGTTTAAAAGCACCATCCTAGGATACTTATTTAGTTTTTGCTGACTTTTTTGTATGCTAACCCTACCCTTATACCTGTGGGGACCACCGTAGCAGGAAAAACAATTAAAGGGGTTGGAGGGCTCTGGCACAAGACTGCCGAGGTGATTCTTTGGTAGTTGACGTGTGGAGCAAGGACTGCACATTGACAGAATTGCGCATCCCTTCCAACAACCCATGACATGATCACTATTAATATAAGATTGGTTGCCAACCGAAAGAGCACATTAGCTAGCTAAATCAGTTGCCTACTATAAACGGTAGTTATTAGATCTCATCGACACAATAATGATAGCCTCTTCCCGTACCGGTACCCTCATGCTGCCACGCTCAAGTCGTCGTCTTTTCACGCCTAGAAGTACCTGTAGTAGAAGATCCAGCGCCACTTCTTCTACTCCAACGTCGACCCACCCCCAACACTCCGCACTGCGCACCGCTTTCCTCCACATCCAACAACGTCCGATTGAATATGCCAGCATTCCCTGCGTGGCAGCCTTTGTGGGCATTACGACCAATTGGATGGGAGTCAAAATGCTCTTTTATCCGATCGAGTATTTCGGAACCGAAATGTATCGAGAAAAGGACACTCCCTACGGCCTCTTTGGATGGCAAGGCGTCGTGCCGACCAAGAGTCAGATGATGGGAGATCGACTCACGACAATCGTCACGCAACGATTACTGAGTCTCGAGGAAGCCTTTGGGAGGATGGATGCGACGGAACTGGCCCAGTTTCTACAACCGGCTGTGGAAGACGTGGTCCGGAACGATTGTGGAGAGTACTGGTACCGCGTATTAAAGCCGTTGCTTCCTTTTGTACTGCCCTATGCCGTGGCCAATCTACAAAAGGAAATCACCAATGTGCTGGATTTGCGAGCCATTGTCATGACATCCTTTGTCCGAGATAAACAAGTGCTGGTGGACTTGTTCCAAAAAGTGGGCCGAGTTGAATTGGAATTCTTGGTCAATTCCGGATTTGGCTTGGGTTTTGGGTTGGGACTGTTGCAAATGCTGGGGTGGGCTGCCACTCCCCGAGCTTGGACACTGCCGGTAGCCGGAGCCTTGGTGGGATATGTCACCAATTGGATTGCCATCAAACTGCTCTTTGAACCAGCCGAACCTGTCCACATTGGACCGTTAGTGGTACAGGGAATGTTTGAGAGTCGACAGGTCCAAGTCTCGGACGAGTTTGGTGGGTTTATGGAAGAACGCGTACTCAATTCCGAACAATTATTGGAAGCTTTAGCCAAAGATGGAGATGACGGGGAACTATTCAAATTTTTGAGGCGGCAACTGCCGTATCCCATCCCCGCGCATATCATTTCGGCTGCCGTCAAGGCAGTCCAGCTAGTGGCCAAGGAGAAGGAAGGGTATCCCGAATTACATGCTTATGTCACTGACAAGATTGATATCAGTGAAACATTGGCCAGCCGTTTGAAGCTGCTGTCCCCGACCGATTTTGAAGACTTGCTCCATCCAGTCTTTCAAGAAGACGAAATTACTTTGATTGCAACAGGTGGTATATTGGGCCTGGTTGCGGGAATGGCACAAACGCGGCTTGGTTGGGGCGGTCCGGCGGCAACACGAAAGGCTCTAGCTACCATTGCAGCAGTGTTGGTGTCCAGCGCGGCTCTTTATGGATCCCAGAAAGTGGAAGAAAAGTTGGATGAACAGGTTCCCAGCAAGACGCCCACCGCAGTGCTTCAAAGGAGAGTCACGGTCGTTCGAGTGGAGCCTTACTAGAGTGCTTGGACACAAGACCCCTGTACCGTAGTACAGTGCGCCCACTCTATCAAAATCTTCCAGTGCAAAGCCTGACCCATCCTGCTTGTAGCTTTACCCTTACCCATGCTTCGGTTTTTTGTACGGTACAGTGTACGGAACACGGTCGCCGCCACGGACTTTCCTTTTGTACCTGGAAGACAGGTTTAGAAGGGTAGTTGCGGTAAATATGGGGTTAAAGTTACGTTTTACCCTTCATTTTTGTGTTTCAACTAAATATATTTTACCGCAGCAACCTGAACTCCAAAGTAGTCCCGCGGTTGATTCAGTCCGTCCAGATCTTACGTCGGTGTCATGTTTTGGAAATGCTACCATTTACTGGTACCGGTAAAGTTGTACGGTACCGGAAGAATATCGGTTTGCAACTGTCTTGAATGATTCTGCAGCACTTGTTAAAGCACCGGGGCATGAGGAGGAACAAAACGATGAGGCCATCCGATTTGAAGAAGCTCGCGTTGCTGCTAATGATTATCGTGCGAAATACGGGAACGAAGAGATGATAAATCTTTCTGCAAAGAAAAAAGTAACATTGAAAGATTTCGTGCGGCGTAACGAAAGCATACCTTGGCGACGATAGTCGTGTTAGCTTTGACCACTGGGATGTGGGGAAGATTTTTCGAGAACGATTTGCAGTTGTTGGTCCAGTTGCTTTCGCTCATGTGAAGCAGGCTCAAATGCTTGCGTTTGGCAGTAATAGCAACGATACTACCGACCAACAAACGACCGGTGCCGAAAAAGTCACAGGCGTCAGTGCTGCTGCAAATGTACTGAATGGGGTCGTTCCTCGGCAGCAAGCTGAGGATGCTAAGCCAGCAGCTGATCCTAACAATGAAGACGGTCAGAGTGGCGGGTTAGGCCGGCGCATAGCACAGTCTCAGGACAGCCATGGGGATGGGAACACCAAGAAACAGCGGACGAAGAAGTATTATGTCTGTTCACTCTATCTTTCAAATGAGTTATGTCAGATAAAATAAAATAACTTATGAATCAAATAGAGAGTCACAAGCGGATCGGATTGTTGGCAGGAGTTGCTCGTCACCTCGTGGCTTCTAGCTAGCTGCAAGTCGCAACAAACTTGATGGGTCATGGCAAGCAGCAATGAAGAGAATGACAGCTGTTGTAATCTCGAGTGGCCTCACGCACATTATGAACAGAAGCTGGGCAACAATATATGCGGTTACAGAACGTTTCTTCGAAGCCACGCACCAAGAATTTCTTCACATACAGATGTCGCTTTTGCTCCCCTTCAAAGTCAAATGACCTCGTTTGAGTAGATCTCTCAACGACCATGGCTTTTCTGTTCGTTGCCCAAAAGGTTTTCTCGCAGTGATGCTTGTCCACCCCATCTCCACAGTTGGGGCATCGAATCTTGGATAGATTCATCTCCTGGCCGCTGGCTGTCCATATCCGCCAATTTGCAGGCCACATTGTTGGTCTTGTGACTCAGGAACCGGATACCATCCACCGCGTTGACATTTTCATGCAAACTTTTCAAGCCCTCCAGTTCTTCTGCATGATCCCGCTTTAGTCTCTCAATCTCTTCCTCCAGTTCCTCCATTCGGGTTTTCGCCTGATTACACTGTTCGATGCACCCGTTGAGATAGGCGAGCAGTGGTTCGAAGCACAAACAGTCGGCCAGTTGCTGGATACACTCCAGTTCAGTAAGGGACTGGGTAATGGGAGACGGAAGGGATTGATATCTTAGATAGTGTAGAATCCAACGAAACGCAATGGGATCTCCGTCAATGAAGTATCGTCCTTCGTGATGGATCCCGTGGGGGCCTTTGTCTGGCTCGTCAATGTTGGACAGGATTCCTTTGTTCTCCGCCAACAAATCCCTTCGAATGGTAAAGAGAGTCCCTGATACGCTCAGGTCGATCAGGGGAGACTGGGTTTCGTGGCTCGAATCGAATCGTCCTTGGTCGGCTTGTTCTGGACCTGCTCCATCCTCTGTAGTAGCTTGCAGAAACAAATAGTAGGAGATAAAACGAAGGAACCCATGGGACAAGGATAACACTTTGCTGTAGTAGTGAGGTAAGATCAGCATGCTTGGAAAGTTCTTTGTTTGGTCTTTGGTCCCGTTGGGTCTTTTTGTCTTTGCGCTGGTTTTGGGTGTGTGTGGAAAGAGTTCGGAGGGAGATGTTGCGGCAAAAAAGGACACGGGAGGTGTAATAGATATACCGGGCGAGCTGAATTAAAAGATGGGCCGGCATAGTAATATTGTTGCAGTTGGCTGAAGGTAGTGTCATTTTTTCCGTCTGAGCAAGTGGCGTGGTAGCTTACGGGAGTTTAGAGGTGTGCAACATGAGATGTTAGATTTTTCCATCTGAGAAAGTGGCATGGTAGCTTACGGGAGTTTAGAGGTGTGCAACGGGAGACGTTAGATTTTTCTGTCTGAGAAAGAGGCGTGGTAGCTTACGGGAGTTTAAATGTGTGCAATGTGAGACGTTAGATTTTTCCGTCTGAGAAAGTGGCGTGGTAGCTTACGGGAGTTTAGATGTGTGCAAATGTGAGGAAAATAATCAGGATCTGTTGCTATGATTATTTAAAAAAAGAGAATGTGCAAGAAATTTGGGGGCTAACGTTTTTAGAAAAACTCTAACCCTAAGGATAAACAACCAACCAAAACCAACCAAACGACCACCACCACAATCAAGGCACCGCAGGTGTTATAGACATACGGGGCGAGTCCGTTAGATGACTGAAATGGAAGCAAGGGAAGTAAAGAGATACAAAGATAGAATAGAAATATGGAACAATGGGTTTTCAACTAGATGTCTAAGAGATATCAAAAGGCCGAATCTAAAAACTATCTACCGTATTCAAAAAACAGTTGTGAGAACTTTATCCCTAAGGATCTTCAACAAACAAATACCATCACAACAAAGGCCCAGAGATACAGGGATATTACCCAGTATCAGGCACCACACAGGTGTCGTACAAATAATGGGAGTCAAGTCTGTTTAGAGGAATCAAGTGGAAGAAGGAAAGTAAAGAAGTATGAAAGATGGAGTAGAATTGCAAAACAATCAATAAGAAATGGGGGGAGAGTGCTTAGGGGGGCAATTTTATGAGAGCTCTAACCCTAAGGATGACCAACCAACCCCCACCACCACCACAATAAACGGGGTCAGAGATCACCGGGGTCTGCCCGGTATATATATTGACAAGTGGAGGTCGCCGTGCGCAAGGTGAAAAGGTCAGACGGAGTTTTGCACTGGCGGGGGACAGACCAAATTGTACGTCGAAAACCGCAAATTGGATCTGTAGCCAATGATGAAAACTAAAATGGCGGTGCAAGTGCTGCCTGGTTGTACGGTACCCAAGCTGTGGGCATTGCCTTGCCATGCAAAGCAAGATGCCAACAGAGTCCATAGTCGTAGCCACTGCAGCGGACGACCAAGGTCGGGCCAGTTTTTCCATGGCCGTCAATTGTCTGGTACCGATAGATCGTACGGCTCTACCGCTAGTAAATCTAGCTAGGCCTATGCTGTTGTCTTGTCGTCATTTTTGTTTGTGGCTTCCTCTTGAAAGAAATTCTGATCCACAATGTACCGAAGAAGCTGCAATGTCAGGGCAGTCTCCCGTTGAATATCTCTAGCAAGTAGGGACCGTAACAGGCTCTTGGGCGGCTCTTTGGTGGACTGCCGTCGTTGTTGTTGTTGCTGCTGCTGTTTCTTGGAAGAAGAAGAATTGGCGCTGTTTGGTCGTTCGTGGAGGAACGTGCAGGCATCTCCATTGCGGCATTTTCCAAACCTGGCAAAGTATCGGCAAATCCTGGTTCGATAGCCATTTGGCTTTTCAGCAGCGGCAATGTCCTCCTTCTTTTCCTCTTGTACATTCTTGTCCATCTCATTTGATGGATTGCCTTTGTCGATATCATTTTTGTTGATGGCTGTCTCCCCTGAATTGACGGTTGTAGTTGTTGATTCCAGCTTCTTTGCCTGGCCTGCATTATTATTGTCATTTTCATCATTATCTTCGGAAGAAGAAGACCCATATCCATCCAACAAGTCCGAAACCCCCGATGCCTTTTCTTCCTTTTGATCTTTTGTTGTAGTACTGTCTTTATCTTTTTGTGATTGTGGTTGAGATTGCTGCTGCTGTTTCCTGGGAAATCGTTTTTTTCGTTCGGCAATCCACTGTTGCACATCTTCGGGTCGATTTCCGACACAAATGCGAAATCGTTGGACTCGGCATCCTGGAACGGCCACCGTCACCGTTTTAAAGCCCCCACTGCTGTACTTTCCATGTACACTTTGAAAATGTGCCTTGACGATCTTGGGGGCGCCTTGAAAGTCGCATTTTTGGCAAGTAATGTGGCTTTCCAAGTGCGCTTGGAGTGCTTGGGGAGTGTCTGCCGATACTTGACAGATGTCGCAAGAATAGGTTTGCTGCTTTTTGCTGTGGATATTGGTATTGTGGTGATTATTATTACTGTAGTCGTCTCGCTTGCGTTTGCGTGGATGCATGTTATTGGCTGGTGGTGGTGGCGGCGGTGGTGGATAGATTGGGTTGGAAGGATATAGGGCGGGATTGTGGTACATGGGTTGTTGAGGTGGCATGGCGTAGCCTCTCCCTGGATATGCTGGTTGATGAGAGAAATTGGAATTGTAGGCATAAGCTGGAGGAGGAGGTGGTCGTGGTGGAGGATGGTTGGGTCGATTGCTGTAAT
>CAICTM010000744.1:0-50499 GCA_903772945.1 Seminavis robusta
TAAACCCAATTATCTGAATAGTGCCAGTTCCACACACAACAGTTGCGATCTGTGTATCCCTGCAACTTGTGTCTGTGGTCGCTGAATTGCTAACAGAGGAAACTGGATTCCTTTCATGCGAACCTCAATCTTTTTCTTTTCGATTTTCATCTTGCACTTGAAGGACACTCCGTGTGTCTTGACATCGAAACATCTTGGCAACATTCTTTCATCTCGTTTTTCTGTGATTCTGTCAATTTGGTCACACGGAAGACTACGGATTCTGACACCGCATGGAGTTGATGATGAAAGCTTTCTCCGGGCTTTACATGTTCCTTGCTAGGAACACTCTCGACCGTTTGCCTGTCCATTCTGTACGTCTTCATTCTTTGTCACATCAGAGGGCAGTTGTAGTACATCTTCAATGCGGATCAACACGTCCTGTTGTCTCATGTCACAATCCGATTCGCCACATTTGTCAGAAGTGTTTCTTGATGCGTTGCTTGTTATCTGGAACGTACTGCTTGTGATCATTGTACATTCCCATGCTGTCCATCAAAATCAATGCCCCATGTAACATTGTCAGCATCCGCAGGACATTTGCGACACAGAATTGCTGGAAAATGTAGTGGTTTGACCAACGTCTCGCTCCCAATTATAGTGGCTGCAACTTGAATGTTGAGATGTTCCGTGTTATGGGTTCTTTGACACACAAAGTGAAAGGTTGATGTACATTATTTCCATCCTTGGTTGGCTTCCCCGCTCGCAAAGGGTACTTTCAAGAGTAAGAGAAATGAAAGGCCTCTTCTTGCGAAAACCACTGTCGCTCGATTTAACAAAGTACCAGATGCCAGACGAAATGGTGCATATGCTGGAAACTTTCAGTCGCTACATTCGCTTCGATACTGTTTCCGCCGACAATTACGATGAAATGTTACAGTCCGAAGCAGCATTCAATTAACCAATTCCAAATAACTTATACAAATTCGTACTCTGACGTGTTCCAACATTGTTCATCGGGTTTTGAACTTCAATGTACAGAAGTTGACGTATTCCTCGTTCCGTTTCCATGACAGTTACTGGTACGTTAACGGTTTCGGTGACGGTACCGGTACCGGTAGCGGTTACGGTCGCGTTACCGTATGTGCACGCACACACCTGTACAGACATTTAAAAACGTTAAATACCAGTTTCGTACTTACAGATACACATGACCGTTGATTCTGCAACTGAAGTGCGGGTACACTATTTTACACAGTAAACGCGAGCGAATCGGTTTCGGAGTGCAACTGAGGGGGAATCTAAAAGGGGCGTCGTCTCGAGGAGACGTAATAGAAAATAGGAAATAGGAAATAGGAAATAGAAAATAGGAAATAGGAAATAGGAAATAGCATTTAAGTCAGCGGGAGCTGCGATACCTCGGCAGAAAGACAAATAGAAGAAAGAGGATCGTGTTTGAGATTGCATCCTTCTTTCAAGGTAGCCCTGGCGACAACACCCGACTTCGTCGTGTGTTGCCGCCTGGTATCATTCCCTAATTATAACCTTCTTTTTTATTTAAGCTAGCCCTGGCGACAACACCCGACTTCGTCGTGTGTTGCCGCCCACTATCATTCCCTCATTGTAACCTTCTGTTTTATATTAAGCTAGCATTGGCGTTGCCACGGGCTAACCCATAATTTACAACTATCATTCGATCGTGTAACTCTAAATTTACAACACCTGCTGGCTTATTGTGTTTTTGTCCTGAGTGCACTAACCTTAATTAAATTACATTGATATATTCCTACCCCTGACTTTTATTGAACCTTCAATTTCCAGTTTTGCCAGCTTACATTATCTCTATCCTTATACCCTGGCTTCACCGGAATAGGGGATCCCACAGACAGGAAATGAGGGGGATCCCACAGACACAAAATGAAGGGATCCCACAGACAAAAACCAGGGGGATCCCACAGACAGATTATTTGCCATTAAAGGGGTAGAGGACTCAGGCAGTTAACCTGCCGAAGTAAAGGGGTTGAGAACTCAGGCAGTTAACCTGCCAAGGTAAAGGACTCTTGTTCATGTTGATAGTGGGTAGTCTGGCATCATCTCCTTCTTGGTCGCGTTTGGACCTGATGTAGATACACTCTGGAACGGCTCTGGCTTCGACATCAAGTTTGAGGTTGTTGACTCCTTCCTTCATGCCTCTAACTCTAGTAGAATGACAAATGATCTTTTGGTGTTGTCCGTGAGAATCTTAAAGGTACGTTGGTGACCAACATTCCATGCAACAAAGCCCATAAAATGTCCACAGATTTCTGAAGCCTTGTTGTATCCTGGCTGTGCATTGTAGTCTTGGTCCAAGGTTATATTGAAGTTTGGTGAAATGTTGAACGATCCAATCCAGCGCAATTTGTTCAGGAAATGGGAGAATAAGCTTGGAATTTATCAAGTGGAGCGAGCATCTACAGGACCACAAATGCGTTGATAGTCACAATAAGGAAGCTTCTGCTCCCCAGGACGCAGTCACTTAGCTATGTGTCTTTGCAGGGTGAAAACAGAAAAACCCTCTGCTGTCATACTTACGCTTTTACACTAGATTGGTGTTTCATGGTCGGCCTTGTGGAAGCGAAGATGGTAGACCAGACTCACAAGGGACTTCACCGGACAGGGCCACGTCTCAGACGCTCGACACTGGCCAACCCACAGACTCCCTGTAGACGGCATTTTTTTGGTCTGTGAAGGTCAACGTGGCCTGGGTGAGGCATGTGGCTGTGGTCTGTCACGGCATTCAAAGCAAGAGACATGGTCCCCTCGGACTTGGAGGGTTCCACGGACGGTGAATATGATGTCACAGAGACAAAAGGCTTGGCTTCAGGCCTCAGGGGTGTTGGTATTTAGCAGGGCAAATGAGCCAGAAGAAGGTGGCGATACAGAAGTCTCGGATGTGGCAATTGAGGGTTCCCCCGGGGGCATCAGCAAAGTCCAGGGCGTCCAGCATGGCTTGGAGGATGGAAATGTTGGCCGGATAGGCTCGTTCTGGGGGACCCTCAGCATACTTGAGGCTCTTGTGGTAAGCAGTGAACACTGGATGGTTGTGGTCGGGTGCATGGGTCAGGGTCTTTTCTGGGATTGGCGTATCCCCTTTCCATTGGCAAGGAGGTCCTTGTCCACTGTATCAGCTCTGACATTGTTCGACTCGTTGTAACGGTGTCCGAAGACCAGGAGGTAACAGACCTTGGTTTCCGGATGAGGGCTTTCCGCATCAAAGTAGACTCCTCCCATCCCGGCATTAGCAGCTTCGGTGGCCCCGGAGAAGAAGGACGGGTCCTGTGAGACTATTTCAGCTAGGTGCGTCGGACGGCGGCAGAGACTTGCTGCAAGATTGGCGAAGGTGTCAATGTGGGCCCACAGATATTGTCCTTGCTCCTCATCCTTCCGCCCTTGGAGTGAGTGAGGGCAAGCTGAAGAGCACAGAACAGGCAGGCAGATTCTCTGATGGCAACAGAAACGATGCGCGCTTTGCTAGAATTTGCATCCATCATACGTACGTGGGTAACCCTTTGGCATCCAGCCACTTCAGCTTGCAATGAGAAGGCCGTTCCAGAGTCTGGTGGAGCATGTCGATGATCCACCCGAGGATTTTTAGTTGCCCAGCTTCCATCTCCAAACAGGATGCGCCCACAATGACCAACGGCTACCCTGGGGTTACATCGTTGGTCAGGGTAGGTAGCTAGCCTTCTGGTTTCACCGAAGGAGCTTCTCCTGTGATCTTCTCCTGCGATGCGCGGACATTGAAACTAACCCCTCCTCGGTAGGGTCTGCCCCAACAAAATCAATGTCTAGATGGAATAATCAACAACAGGACCATCAGCACCAGTGAGGATAACAACATGGTCTGCACCATCATTTAGTATATAACTATATTAGAAGGGCCTTCGTTGCAGTTCACGTAAATTGAAATCAGCGTTGTGGTGTGTGGGAGTGGATCTATACTACATCGTAGCTAGTAGTTATCAATAGATGCTCGGCGCTGTACAGAATCGAATCAGGAGAGCCCTCGTGGCTTGTCCTACTCCATAATCCATAATATATCTCCTCAATGTTGTCGTTGTTTTCCTCATTCGATAGGACGTCCGCACCGCGGCAAGATAGCGGTATCAACAACAGTCAGTCAGTCAGTCAACTCCATATCACGAGTCGAGTCTTCCGACGCACAAAGGAACGGTGCTTGCTAGGACTACTAGTAGTGTACTAGTCTATGTATTCCCTTCAGCTGCAATATTATTTAGTCGATACCGTACCGGTACCATGAGCATCCGACACTGTAACAATCGCGAGGCAACGAAGCAACCATAGCAACAAGAGCTGCAACAAGATGGTTCTTCCACCATGAGCATCTCGAGGTGCCGCCGCCGCCGCCGCCGTCTTCTTGCTATCGGTATCGGTACGTGGTCGGTCCCATCGATTTCAGCCCAGTACGACTGTACTGGTAGGACCAATGAACCCACGGAGACGTCAACACAACACGAGGACTCGACTCGACTCGACTCGACTCTTTCGAACGAAACAGAGGGTTCGAATTATGCTGTACTGGTATTCATGTTCTTCCAAGTAGACATCAAGGAGGCTCGTGCCAATACGGTCATTCTAGTCGCAGAACCGCTTTGTTGCACTACATAAGAGAGCATCCGGGTTCAAAAGACAGAATCATTGGCTACTAGTAAATTAATTTGCAGTCATTCTTGTATTATTATTTATAATTAAAAATGACCACGAACCTTCACCGAAACCACCCACACACACCTTTTTACTTTTTACGGCACAACATGTTAACGAATCAACTGGCATGTGCGTGCGAAAATTAATTTACTACTAGCTAGTAGTAAGCTTACTGTATTAGACTATTTATTTATTCGTCCTTGAGTCCTTGTGTTGACGTTTCGGCAGTTTCAACCGGCTTCGCGACGACCCAGTGCATAATTAGTTATACTCCGAAGTCTTCAATAGGTTCAATAAGTCACTTGAAATTGGCCTAATAAGACTTTGCCTCCAGCTGCTATTTAATAGTTTCTTGAGCTTTTCTTGTTCCCTTCCAGAAGGCCTATTACATGTAACTATTATTAATAATCGTCAAGACAAACAAGACGTCCAGATTGAGACTCCCGAGAAACATTCACTCGTACTCGAGTACTCGAGTACTCGAGTACATGTATGTAGTCATTATTAATATTAATACTCGCAACCGATACCAGCAGAGCTTGGTCATGATTTTAATGCTTTCGAATATTCTGTTCTCCTATTAAAAGCGAAATGCCAGAAGCAACTCCAATCTCTGATACTAGAGTACTGTAGACAATTCATCCGGGTTCAAAAGATAGAAATCAATTAAGCTGATTTGATTGCTTCGGGTCATTCTTGTCATATTTACGACCACCATTCAGGCTTCGATAACAGCTGATGGAAGCCCACACTTTTTTACTGCACAACATGATACTAACAAATAAATTGCGACTCGATTGCGGTCATTCTTTTCTCAGAACGCTGGTTTGCTCCTCCCTCATCCAGGAGTTTCCTCACTTCCCGGAATCAACTTCTGGAAGTCTCCCCCCATATTGTGGGGGGATATCCAAACATTAACACACAAGATGGAGTCATTCCCCGGAACTTTACGGTTCAACTTGAGCCTCCGAGGGAGCCGAAGGAATTCCCAAACAGCGCCAGGAATGAAGGTCACAACACGCTCTCACCATTTTTTTACTCACAACAGCTCTCACAACAACAACAAAAACGTCGACATCCTCAGCGTTCATTACGATCGCTGCCGGTAGCCATTGAAACGACTACTATACCACTGTGAAGAAGGTGTGTTAAGAGTAGGTAGCTTATCTACGGAAGTGATATCACAGATCACAGCAAACAACAAGCCACAAGCAACAAACAGTCATGTCTACACTTCTTATTGCTGGTGGCGATGGCGCTACTTTGAGTGAGAACGATGGTCCTCTTTTCGATTTGGACTTCGATTTGGAGGCGGAGGCGGAGATGGAGATGGAAGGAGACGCGAAGGATGACCCTTCCAAGGGAATGGAGAAAAACGGGGAGGAAGACATTGGGACTGATAATGACGGTAACGAATTGGATGACGGCAGTTATGACGAGAGTGAGCAGTCTATTGACTCTGATCAAGAACGAGAAGAAGCTGTTCGAGAGGGATTCTTGTGGTTCTTTGTGGATAAGCTTGGGTGCGCGGTTTTGGCTCCGCTTTTGGAAGCCCTGGACAGCTTCTTGAAGTCTATCCAAGACTATTTCATGTCGATTTTTGACCGTTTGATGCGTTGCTTCCGGGGTAATGACGAACCAGCTGACGCACAGGATTTGGTCACAGAAGTCGCAGATGCCATGGACCCTTCTTCCGCACTTGACTCTTCCAAGTTTTTGACTCACACCAACAGTGCAACTGGATTCGGCGGTGGTCCCACAGGCCTCGAGAACAGTGCTGTTGGATTCGGTGGAGGTCCTATTGGCACTCCTGGCGTGGCCGAAATGGCGGCTTCGGCTGTAAGTTCATTGCCTTTCGGATCGGATGGTCTCGATCAAGAACACGTGCCCCACAATATTTCTCTCTTGGTTCCTAACTGCCTTGTCCGTTTTGATATCTACGATCCCTAGGCTCAAGGTGCTGCAACTTCCTCGGCTTCTGGAGTTGCTGCCAGTGCTAGTGTTGCTGGAGCGTCTGCTGCAGGTGTGTCCAGTTGAATTATCATGTCCATTTTAGTATTTCCACATCGCCGCATTCTCAGATTTCCATGTATTCTATCATTTCTTCCAGGTCTATCTGGGGCCACCACATTGGTCGGAGCAGTTGCCGCTTCAAGTCTAGCCACACAGGCTGGAGTAGCTGTTGGAGGTAAGTTCGCAGTAATTCGATTGGCCTGATTTGATTCATTGGGATCTTCCAGAAAGAAATGCAGCTAAATTGCTCGTCTGTTGTGCTATTAGCAACACTGACTGTAGCAGCAGTATCTGCAGGGGTATTGCAGTCGACTTCATCAGCTCCAACCCCAACCCCAACCCCAGAAACACAATTTCCCACAGTTTTCGAACATTTTGTCCCCCCAGTTTGCTCAGATGCTGAAAAGATGGAGGTCGGGTTTGTCGAGCTTCAGATCAAGGGAATCCCACCTGATCTTCTGTTCAATCAACAGGACAGGCAGATGATGGAGTTCCTCTTCAGAGATGCTTACAATGACATATCTGTGAGTTCTTCATGGTTCAACTTTGCTCATGAATCGTTCTATTTATTTATTTATTTCATTCCTTCTGACTACAAATTCTTGTTTCCTCTGAAATCTCAGGGAATGTGTCTGGACCTGTATGATCGAGTAATGCACAATGTCACTATTGACAAGTGGGAAACAGATTGGGGCAACTTCACCAGCAGTGATACTCTGAGCTTCTTGCCACCTGATTTTGGTAGTCTGGATCTCGGAAACAGTTCAACGGTTGGCAGGATTGGCTCTTCTAAAGGAAACCAAACCTCCCAGTCCGACCCATTGATCTCGTGGCTTCAAGACAGCAATACTACCTTGGATGAATACAACGAACTGGTGGCCGACAGCATCACTACTGTTGTCTGGAAGGCCAGTGTTGCTTGTAATGGGTGTCCCGATTATGAGCCCCTGTTCCAGCTAGCCACCGAAGACAACACGTCAGCCAGGACGAGAAGGACTTTGAGTAATCTGCATGCCCACAGGAATCTTGTGATGCATGGGTTGAATCTTGAAATGTCTGAGTTCTTGCCTTTACATGCTGCATCCTTTGGATTCAATATGCAGACAGCCCTCTCGAATACTGCGGATGCTCAACTATCCAGAAGAAGGTTGAGCACCACCCCAGTGCAAGTTGTCTCTGCTATCACACTTGCAGCAACCACAACCGATGTGATCAGCCTAGAAGCGGAGCAAGTTCATGTGGTTGACCCAGAAATTCTAGAACAAGCCAGACTGCTTGTGGAAGCAAACAATGGGACCATTAAGACTCCTTTTGTCAATGCTGAGCTACTCACCATTCGGGAGTGTCTTCAAGAGAGCAATAGAACTGAAGAGGATTCAGAGTTGTGCAAGAAAATCCTTGAAGAAATTTCAGGGGAAATCGAATCTGAATCTCTGAGCCTTTGTTTGGAAAAACCCAGCAGTGGCCAATGCCAGCAAATCCTTCCTAGGCTTGTTGACAGAATAGTTGACTTGACTGGTCAACGAGTAAGCATCACCCAACTGGCTGCTCAACTATATGAGGAAGAAACTGAGACATGGGAACACACAAGCTCTGCCCAACTTGATGAAGATATGCAGGATGTGGGACCAAATTTTGATGCACTGCGTGATGCTGAGACTGCCTATTCAACCGCCACATCAATAACTACACAACCTAACACTGCAATGCCTACAGTTGCTCCCGGCAGTCCATCTGTATCTCCAACAACAGACAGACCCGCAAGTGCCAGTCCCACCACAGCTTTGCCTACAGTCACTCCTGGCAGCCCTTCGTTGGCGCCCACAACAGATCAGCCGACTAGTGCAAGTCCCTCAACAGCTTTGCCTACAGTCACTCCGGGTACTCCATCTGTTTCTCCAACTACAGACAAACCGACAAGTGCCAGTCCCACCACAGCTTTTCCTACGGTCACTCCTGGCAGCCCTTCTGTTGCTCCGACAACAGACAAACCCGACCCACAAGCACAAGTCCCACCACAGCTTTCCTACGTCACTCCTGGCAGTCCTTCGTGCGCCAACAACGAAAACCGACAAGTGCAGTCCCTCAACAGCTTTGCCTACACAGTCACTCCTGGTAGCCCTTCTGTGCTCCACAACAGACAAACCCACAAGCACAAGTCCTCAACAGCTTTGCCTACAGTCACTCCGGTACTCCATCTGTTTCTCCAACTACAGACAAACCACAAGTGCAGTCCCACCACAGCTTTTCCTACTGTCACTCCTGGAGCCCTTCTGTTGCTCCGACAACAGAAAACCACAAGGCAAGTCCCTCAACAGCTTGCCTACAGTCACTCCGGTACTCCTCTGTTTCTCCAACACAGACAAACCCACAAGTGCCAGTCCCACCACAGCTTTGCCTACAGTTCACTCCGGTACTCCTTCTGTTGCTCCGACAACAGAAGAAACCCACAAGTGCAAGTCCCAACTGCGCTACCATCACTCCTGGTAGCCCCTCATTGGCTCCAAAAGCAGCAGCAGTCAAAAATGGCAGTCCTACCACAGCTATGCCTACAGTCACAGCTGGAACTCCTTCTGTTGCTCCGACAACAGACAGACCCACAAGTGCTAGGCCAAGCACCTCATTACCAACTGTTCTTCCTGGTAGTCCTTCTTTGGCTCCGACAACAGAGGGGCCGACGAGTGTGAGTCACACCTCAGCACCTCCTACTGTTGCCCCAGGGAATCGTGGTGATGCTTCAACAACAGCAAATCCCACCACAATCGTGCCCACTGTTGCTGCTGGTAGTCCTTCCGTTGCTCCAACAACTACCAGCCCCACTACGGTACCTCCTACCACCCCTGGTAGCCTTCTGTTGCTCCAACAACTGCCAGCCCCACTACGGCACTTCCTACCATCACCCTGGCAGCCCTTCTGTTGCTCCAACAACTGCCAGCCCGACTACGGTAACGCCTACTATCACTCCTGGTAGTCCTTCTTCGGCTCCAACAACTGCCAGTCCGACCACAGCTTTGCCAACTGTCACTCCTGGTAGTCCTTCTTTGGCTCCAACAACAGCCACCCCCACAATTATGAGCCCCACGACAGCTTCCCCTTCTGTTACACTGGGTAGTCCCTCTTTCACTCCAACTACAGCCCAACCCACCACAGCTGGTCCCACTGTGACACCAACTGAACTCCCAACAGAGCAGCCAACACCTGAACCAACAAGTGAACCAACAAGTGAGCCAACAAGTGAGCCAACAGCGGAACCAACAGTGGAACCAACAGGGGAACCAACAGAACAACCAACAATAGAACCCACAGTGGCACCACAAGATCCCTCAGCTACACCGTCACAAGACACCTCAGTCACGCCCACTGGAGTCCCCGGAATCCCACAAACAGGAGTACCCACGACTTCACCATCGGTTAGCACTACAGCAGTACCAACACCGGATTCCTCACCTGGAATCACAGATGCCCCAACAGGCTGTACTCTCGAGGCAACAGCAAGTATAATCGGGATGGATTTCGAAGGTGACATCGCACTCATCTCTGATGAAGAGTTCACCTTGGCATTTGAACTTGCATTTGCATCTCTCCAGACAGATGATGACAGCTCCTGTGCATCATCAGTCAGTAGTGTTTCCCTTGACTATCGCACTGCTAGGCGCAAGCTGGAGAACTCTGACTCAAACCGTGCAAGAAATGTGAGGACCCGCCAGCCGAAGGTTTCTCAGTCATCTGGGGCACGGGTGCTGCAAACAACAGCCATACCCACCATGAGCATGACCACCAGCCCCAGCACAAATCCTACTGACGATTTCTATGGTTACGGTTCCGATGACTTCTACTATGATGATTTCTATTATGGTGATGATCTCATCCTTGTTTACCACTATATTGAATTCTTGGTTGTTTCAGAACAAGACGCCGGCACCTTCCTGATTGATGATATTTCATTCAGTGACCAGTACAGCGAAAGCCTAAGTGCTGTCACTCCCAACGCAGACTCCTTGACAGTGTTTTCTGTTCTAACCCTTGCAAGTGATGTCGTGATTTCAACCAATGAACCAACAGCTGAAGCAACACAAATCCCCACTATGATTCCCACGGAGAGCCTGCCACCCAGTGAATCCCCAACAGGATGCGAGCTTTCTTTAGCTCCAGTGGAATCCAACTACACAGTCGAATTCACTGGGGACATCAGCCCCTTGGGAGATGCCATATTTACTGGAGCGTTCACAACGGCACTAGTTGCAACATACGTGGGCAGCATTTGCCCTCCTTCACTAGAGAGTGTGGTTGTGTTCAGCAGGCCTGGTATCAATGCTGCTATGGCCAGCTCCTACCAGCTTTGGGGTGAAAGAAGACTGCAGAGTGTATTTGTTGGGTTCACAATAAGAGCACAGCAAGCCCCAGGAAGTGCTCTTATTCAAGCTTCTCAAGAGTCTCTGTTCCTTGAACAATTCACAGCATCCGTAAACACAGCTGGGGTTGTGGCAATCTCGGTGGCACTCTCCAGTAGCCTACCAAGCATGCCATCCAACAACCCCTCTACCAGCCCTTCCCTGCAACCTTCAACTGTGCCCTCCATCTTGCCCAGTGAGCTTCCATCAGCTCAACCATCAAGCAATAGTTCCTCTTTGCTATCATCAATGCCAACAGCGAGCACTCTTCCATCTGGAAGCCCGTCAGTGACTCCGCCAACGAGGCCTTCAGCAGCACCCTCACTCTCCACAACACCATCAGTGTTTCCAAGCAGTGTGCCCTCGATGAACCCATCTGCCAGTCCGTCAATCAACTCCACAGCAGCCCCATCATCTACACCCTCGATATCACCTTCTGTAACCCCAGGGGCTCCAACCACCAGCCCCATATCAGCAAATCCATCTACATCTGCCCACCCCTCAGTCAATCCTTCAGTACTGCCTAGCATTACTCCATCGTTGGAGCCATCTGAGAATCCTTCTGTTGATCCCTCAAGGAACCCAACATCTTCCCCTTCACGAATGCCTAGCGTTACCCCTGGGAATCCAACCATTAGTCCCACGACATCAATCAGCCCATCAGCGATCCCATCAACCAATCCATCTGTAATACCTAGCGCTGCTCCATCAAAGGTACCAACGAAAAGCCCAACACCTCAGCCATCACAAACTCCCTCCAGCACCCCAAGCACGATGCCATCTGTGGCCCCATCTGGTATTCCAAGCATGTTGCCTTCAAAAGCCCCATCCCAAGCCCCATCCAGCAATCCAAGCACGATGCCATCTGTGGCCCCTTCTGGTTCTCCAAGCATGTTGCCTTCAAAGACCCCATCACAAAAACCCTCCAGCACCCCAAGCACAATGCCATCCATGAGCCCTTCTGGTTCTCCAAGCTTGTTGCCTTCAAAGGCCCCATCACAAGCCCCCTCCAGAGCCCCAAGCACAATTCCTTCAATGCTCCCATCTGCTAGTCCAAGTAATGGCCCATCAGAGATACCCAGTTTTCGTCCAAGCTTAAGGCCTTCAGTTGTCCCATCAAGTATGCCTTCGAGTACACCCAGTACTAGCCCATCCAATTTCCCTTCATCTAGTCCCTCAGATGTACCCTCCATGAACCCAAGCACAAGCCCATCAGATGTACCTTCCACTAGGCCGTCAAGCATTCCTTCTCAATCACCAACAAAACTCCCAACCCCAGGGACACCGACTTCGAGCCCCACAAAAGTCCCCACTCCTGTCGGCGGAACGCCCACTTCGAGCCCACAAAATTCCCCACTCCAGTTGGCGGAACGCCAACTTCGAGCCCAACAAAATTCCCCACTCCAGTAGGAGGGACACCAACTTCGAGCCCCACAAAATTCCCAACTCCAGTCGGCGGAACGCCAACTTCGAGCCCCACAAAGTTCCCCACTCCAGGGGGAGGCACACCGACTTCGTACCCAACAAAGTTCCCCACTCCTGGGGGAGGCACACCGACTTCGTACCCAACAAAGTTCCCAACTCCAGGGGGAGGCACACCAACGACGTACCCAACAAAGTTCCCCACTCCAGGGGGAGGCACACCAACGACGTACCCAACAAAGTTCCCGACTCCAGTTGGCAGAACCCCAACTACATACCCCACGAAATTCCCGACTCCAGGGGGAGGCACACCAACGTCGTACCCAACAAAGTTCCCCACTCCAGGGGGAGCACACCGACTACGTACCCACAAAGTTCCCCACTCCGGGGGAGGCACACCACACGTACCCAACAAAGTTCCCACTCCGGAGGCACACCACACGTACCCAACAAAGTTCCCGACTCCAGTTGGCGGAACCCCAACTACATACCCCACGAAATTCCCGACTCCAGGGGGAGGCACACCAACGACGTACCCAACAAAGTTCCCGACTCCAGGGGGAGGCACACCAACACGTACCCACAAAGTTCCCCACTGGGGGAGGCACACCGACTCGTACCCAACAAAGTTCCCCACTCCAGGGGGAGGCACACCGACTTCGTACCCAACAAAGTCCCCACTCCAGGGGGAGGCACACCGACTTCGTACCCAACAAAGTTCCCCACTCCAGGGGGAGCACACCGACTTCGTACCCACAAAGTTCCCCACTCCAGGGGGAGGCACACCGACTTCGTACCCAACAAGTTCCCCACTCCAGGGGGGGGCACACCGACACGTACCCAACAAAGTTCCCCACTCCGGGGGAGGCACACCGACTTCGTACCCACAAAGTTCCCCACTCCAGGGGGAGGCACACCGACTTCGTACCCAACAAAGTTCCCCACTCCAGGGGGAGGCACACCGACTTCGTACCCAACAAAGTTCCCCACTCCAGGGGGAGGCACACCGACTTCGTACCCAACAAAGTTCCCCACTCCAGGGGGAGGCACACCGACTTCGTACCCAACAAAGTTCCCCACTCCAGGGGGAGGCACACCAACGACGTACCCAACAAGTTCCCCACTCCAGGGGGAGCACACCGACTTCGTACCCAACAAAGTTCCCCACTCCAGGGGGAGGCACACCGACTTCGTACCCAACAAAGTTCCCCACTCCAGGGGGAGGCACACCGACTTCGTACCCACAAAGTTCCCCACTCCAGGGGGAGGCACACCAACGACGTCCCCAACAAAGTTCCCCACTCCAGGGGGAGGCACACCGACTTCGTACCCAACAAAGTTCCCGACTCCAGGGGGAGGCACACCGACTTCGTACCCAACAAAGTTCCCCACTCCAGGGGGAGGCACACCGACTTCGTACCCAACAAAGTTCCCCACTCCAGGGGGAGGCACACCAACGACGTACCCAACAAAGTTCCCCAGTCCAGGGGGAGGCACACCGACTTCGTACCCAACTCCGGCTCCAATCTAAGTGGCAACCATTTAAAGTAAGGAGTGTTGGTCGCCAATGCTGGGAGCAAGCCAGTAGAATAAGAGAATGCGACAACCAAAGCTACTTAGCTAGCTAGCTAAAAGAGAAAACAGCAACCAATAAGTGGATAAACAAGCAAAGTTAGTTTATGCGAAATGGGATTGATCAACCAAGGAACTGCATGATTACCGAGTTTCTTTCCTCCGACTTTGGTGGTATTGTAGAATAGACTTATAGCTAGTCGCCATCATTGCATTGGCTGCTCCTTCCTCTATTGATGAGTTGTCTGGTACTTTTTTGTTTGTGTGACCGTGCATGATGCTACGAATTAGTTGACCTTTTATCTGATGAATCTGGGCTCGCAGGAGATGTTTGGAGGGTACACCTGGCTGGTACTGCACTGGTTAGAGCTTATTAGCTAGCTAGTCTATGCTGTTTGGCTGATCTCGGGCGCCGCCGGGCCCATGCTTTGGTTGATAGTATCCTGAGGAATGGGGACTTGGGTGTAGCCCTGGTATGATAGAGTACCGTACGGTGATCCTCTGTGTTTTGTCAAGCCGCGTTCTATTACAGTTTCGCTCGCGAGTTGCTTGAGAGCTAGATCAAGCCACTAGCAAGCTATCTAGTCAGCCTTCGAGCACAACACTCACTTGTAGCTAGTGGCTACTACCGGTAGCTTGTACCTGTGCAGAAAGGCATGAATGCACCATGTGAAAGAAGAGGTAATGGGTCATGTAGCTGTGGTGAACAGGGCATACATGTACCAGTGTATCAGTACGGATACTAGCTAGTAACTCAAGACGTCGATAATTTTCTAGCTAGCTAGCTAGCTAGAGCTACTACTAGCTAGTACGGTACATGTTGTTGTGGGTTCCCGCGGGCGCACCGTTCCTCGTGGCTTTGCTTCGTTGAGGACGTAAGGCCAAATTACAGGATGCTCGTGACTGTTTCGAGTCACAACGGCACAAGGGGTATCCTGTGTTCCGCTCAATCACTTTCCCACAGCACCACAATCACAACAACCAAAACAAAAAACAACGTCCAATTCAGATACGGAAGTAAGGCTGAGAGGACTGACTGTGGCTCTCGGTCTGCAGTTGTTGTTGCTCCACAGCTGTCAACTATA
Organism: Seminavis robusta; assembly: GCA_903772945.1. Taxonomy (NCBI): domain Eukaryota; phylum Bacillariophyta; class Bacillariophyceae; order Naviculales; family Naviculaceae; genus Seminavis; species Seminavis robusta. The sequence continues at coordinate 15,170 of CAICTM010000744.1, forward strand.
CCGTACGGTACAGTACTGAACCAATCTTATCTACTCTACGCTAAGCTGTTGTGTCTGTTAGTTGGTTTCCTCAAGGTTAAGAAGAATCGTTTCGGAAGTGACTGATCTTTTCTGATCTGATCTGATCGAGCAGATCAATTGAGTTAAGTTAAGCATGGTGTTTGGGTTGGGTACTAGCAAGAAGAAAAAGGAGAAGGAAAAGGAGAAAAATGCGGCCTTATCTGCCCAACAACAATCTCGTGCCAACTCTGCTCGTGACCTCGGAGGCTCCGATAGAGATAGGGGTACATCCCCTCGGCTAACTAGCCGCAGTCAATCGGTCCAGCATGTGAGCCCCCGCTATAACAAACCCACTGTGGGCGCTGCTAGCTCTTCCCAACTCAAGTCGGCCATGAAGAAGAGTCCAATGAGTGCTAGTACCACTGTCGGTACTTCTGCTAGGGGCAACTCTGCGTCCAAAGGTCCTCCCGCGAGCATGCGAGCCAGTGCTCCTCCCAGCAATCGAGCTACATCTCCTCTGAAAAGCGCCATGAAATCGTCCAACCGCTACAGCAGTAGCACCACCACCTCTCCGATCACGCTCACAACGACCACAACCACCAAGGTTCCTCGACAATACTCGGGGCCCATTGATGTCGATGAAATCTCCATGACACCCACGACTTTTTCGGGGGACGGCATTGACGTCGACTCGATCATGGACCAGCCTCCTCGTAAAATCACGACATCCTCCTCCAGACCCACCTCCACGATCAAATCCGCAGCCAAGAAAACAGAAGCCTTTCAGCAAAAGAACAACCAACTCGCCAGCACCCCCAAGGTCTCCAACTCTTCCAATTTTGCCACTCCTGCATCTGCTCGAACCAAAAACAGCAATGCCGGCAGCAGCAGTCCCACGCGAAGTCCCAAGACCAGTTCCAGCGGTCACCACAAAAAGCCCCTTGTCAATATGACACCCGATACGGCCATGTCCACCCTCCCTTCTTCCTCCTCTTCCAATCATAATAAACCCAGCATTGTCGATCGATCTCCCGGGTCCTATGTCAAGAGTAGTCGACCATCGGACGACTTGTCCGTCGTTAGTTTTGACAAGTCACTCGATAACATGAGTGTCATGAGTCGCGTGTCCGTGCATATGGATCATTTTTTGGCCGAAATGGCCATGGCCGACAATGCGCAATTGGAACAACTCGCCGTCGAAGAAATGAAACATCGAAAGATTATTCCACAAAAACTGAAAAAGTTAAATGCCAAAATTGCCGTTTTGAACGAAGAAAAACAAGTCCTCGTTGGACTCATTGATCAATTGACGGAACTCGTCAACAATAAGGAAGTCAACAAACGCAAACGAAAAGAACGAAAAAAAGAAAAGAAACGTCTCAAAAAGGAAAAGAAAAAGAAACGAAAAGAAGCCGAACGCAGATTGGCCAAAAAGTTAAAAGAAGCCGAAGAAGCGGAACGCAACAAAACATTACAACAGCAACAACAGGCGGACGACGAAACCGATTCGGACGACGAGTACATTGCCAAAACACTTGAAGCTAAGGACGACAGCAGCAAGAAATGGTGGGCTCCTGATTCCGCGTCCGTGGCAGGAGATAGTGTTGCTGCGCCTGCCGCCAATAAGGCATCATCCTCCAAGGTGGCGTCTATGGATGATTCCGTGGTGGGCGGTGATGCCAGCATTTTTGGTGGTGACGATGATTTTGCCAAATTGTGGAACGATTCGTCGTATGCCGGTGGTGGTGCAGGAGGACATGGATCGAGCAGTGTTTTTGGCGACAATGACGAGCACCCACAACGCAACAACAATAATACTGATGATGATGATGACCACGACATTATGATTGGAATGGATACGACGGAAAAGGCGAGCGGTAGTAGTCATGAAAACAACAACAACAACAACAACAACAGTGCTTCCTTGTTGCAATCATCCACACACACGGATAAGGCTGACAACACAGCTGCCGCAGTCGCCGCCGTGGGAGCTACGGCAGCAGTGGCCAGTACTGCGGCGATTGCGGGGTACCGGTCGGCCCGCAAAAAGAAGCAGCAAGAAACACCTGCCAAGCCGGAATCCTTCACACTCGTAGAGACATTGCCCGACAAGCCAGAAGACGATCCCTTGGCGAATGTATCTCCCATCAAACAACAAGGCGAACAGAGTGATGATGACGATGACGATGATAGCGACATTTTGCTGACAGCCGCTGCTGCCGCGGCATTTGCTGGATCCACAACACCCAAGAGTGACCGAACCTTGGGAACCAACGCTAGCGGAGACGAAGATTTGCAAGGCAACAATAAGAGAGCAAGCAGGTTCTCGGTCTTTCAGGAGACGGACACGTATCTTCCAGAGCACATGCCTGGATCGGCCGGAAATTCTGTCAATGGGGAAGATGGGTCGGAAGGATCTGGATCTGATTCCGATTCGGACAGCGACTCGGATTCGGACAGTGGCGCATCTGCGGGAAGTGGACAAGTAGTGCTGGAAGACGAAGATGATGAGCCAGAACATAGTTCCAGCCATACTTTGGCCAAGCAACTCATGGTGCGATTGAAGAAACAAGAAGATAAACAGGCTGAAATTGAGGACCTGCAGGATAAACTCAAGGAAACAATGCTTCGCAACAGCAGCAATCGACACTTGATGACTGGTGGAGCATTAGAAGCCTACAATACCCTGGATCACAGTTATATGGATGAAAAGGATCGAACAAGACGGTTGAGCCTCCCACTGTCTTCTGCGCTGGACGACTCTGACGACGAGGAGGACAAACCAAAACACGACAAAATTGCCAGCTTGGATGTCGAGGAAGCGAAGGCACCGGTGGGCGTTTCTTCAGAAGAATTAGAACAACTGCGAAAGGAGTTGCAGTCGACTATGCAAGAAATGGAGAAGCTCAAGGTCCAAAAAAGTTATCACGAAGACCGAGTGCGAGAACTCTTGAATGAATTGGAGAATAGCAAAAACGATAGCAAGAAGGAAGGCAAGGAGACGGATGATGAGGATGATGACATCAACTCCGACATGGAATTGGACGACGACGACGACGACAACAACAACAATCGCAAACGAGCGCTGGAAAATGGGGATCTCCCTGATGAATCTAAAAAGAGCCAGAACATACAGGCATACTTGGACCAGAAAGTGGATGAATGTGCCGAGCTCGCTGCGACGGTAGAACAGCTCAGAGAGGAGCTGTCACAAAGACAAGCCCAAATCGACGAATTGGAGGCTCAAAAAAGTGAGAAGGTTGATGACACGACAAATGATAAGAACGAAGACGAAGCGATGGAAAGGTCTTCGTCCATCCCCAAGCCTCCAGATGAGCTAGTGTCAGCTGTATCTACCGATATCAGCAAAGATGCTATTGAGAAGCAGCTGCTGTTAAAGTCAGCCGAATGCATCGATCTTCGGGATCAGATTGAAAAACTCAAGGAGGAGGTGAAACAGAAAGACGAGCAGTATCAAGAAGTCCATCGCGATCTTTTTACTTCCAATCTTGCCTTGGGAGTCGAGGTTGACAGAAAGGCAACTGCACAGCAAGCCTTGGACGACAGAACTAACGAGCTCGAGGCTGTTCAAAGGGGGAAGGAGGAGATGGAGGCCAATATGGCCAAGTTGGAAGAGAAGATGGAAGCCTTGAACGAAGAATCGTTTTCCAAGGCGACCATGATGGACGAGATGAAACAACAACACGACGCGAAACTGAAGGAAGCGGTATCCAGAGCGGAGAGGAACCAGAAGGAGCTCATCTTCGCAAACAGGCAGGTCGAGGAGTTGCAAGCACGAGTAGAAGAGTTGCAATCCCAGTACCACTACCTGGAAGACAAAGGTCTTGAAAACGAAACTGTTGTTGGTGAGCTACGAAACTTGCTGATTGTGGAATCCGATAGGAAAGACGAAATGGAGAAAATGGTTGCTGTGGTGGAGAAAGAGAAAGCCGAGGTGCTTGCCGAACTAGAAATGGTGAAGAAAGAGAATGAAATCAACAAGGCATTGCTACAGGACAAGAAGGAGTTTGACACGGATGAAGGCAAGAGCAAGGTAAACATCCAGGGCGAAGTCGAAAGGCTAATCGCCGACAATGCCGAGCTGGCAAGACAGTTGAAGGACGTTCAAGCGTCAGAGGCTGCAATGAAGGACGAACGAGAGAGACTGGTTGCAAACGCCACAAATATGAGTATTATGCTGGCAGACTCTCGTAGCAAAACAGATTTCTTACAAATGCAGGTAAGTGCACACGAGTGAAAAGATGGCCTCGATTTCTGACGGCGAATCACACCGTCTAACCGATTTTGGGGTTCTGACAACCGCAGCTGGACGAGTACAAGGGTGCAGCCATGGTAAGCAGCGAGCACGGTCCAATTAGCAGCCAGAGTGAACATGGTATGACCACCCCAAACAAGAAAGGTTTACGCGGTTTGATCAACCGTGGCGGCGACGGCGGCGGCGGCCTCATGGGTGACAGTTCTGAACGCAGCGTGGGTAGCATGGGGGGCAGCCGTCGTGGCGAGCGGAGTGCAAGATTTCGCTCCTTTTTGCAAAATCGAATGGGCCGACAAGGAGAAGGTGGTCCCGCGAGCGGTCCTCTGAGCTGAGCACATTCAACCACTGTGTTACCTCACCGATTCGATTCAGCCGGCCGCTGTCGGAGAGCATGCGTTCCCTTGCAGGCAGTAATGTATTTGGCCAGTTTCATTGGTATAAGCCCTGTTGAGTTTCTGTTGTCAACTTGGTTAAAACATAGCTATTTGTGATAGAGAACGGTGATTTCATCCACGGCCTCGTCGTCGACTCTCCTTTTGCGGTGAAGCCCTGACTTGCTTGGAGACTGGACTAGGAAAAAGGTTGGTGAGAGCTCCGCAAAGATTGTATGATAGCCAAGGATCTTCCGTGACCCCTTGCAAAACGAGATGTTTGTGGTGTGCTCATTAGCTAGCTTTGTAAGCCAGTATCGCATATGATATTTTGTACCCATGAGATGGTCCAACACCATTCGGACAGCTGACATCATCTTGATTGCATGGTCGAACTGCTAACCTACTAGTATTCTATTCCACATGTCAAGATCCTCCCTCAATGGAAGACGATCGAAGAAGACTCCGATCCAATGAACCATGAACTGATGAACCGAGGGTGGGAACATTTTGTAGTTCTCTCTGAAGTCTGCTCGAAATACCCCCAATCTGCTTACTGTGGCCCGCAGAAGTCTCTGCAGCACAAATGGCAGTTTGTGCAACAGGTGACAAGGTGCTCTGCCGATTCCTTTGCAGCCATCGCGACAAGAAACGCAAGTATCTCGATGCCTGTCTTTCCCAACGCCGCCACTTTACTCCGTTTGTTGTCCTTGCATGGGGTCGAAGCTGAGGCACTCACCAAATGTATTTCTTCTTTGCAGCGAGCGAAGTGGGAACGCCCTTACTCAGTGGTGCGTGGCTACGTTAATGTTCGGCACCTCTGCATGCTTAGCTCTCGTGTCCCTGCTGGCACAATGAGCTACCGCCGTTCTCTCTGGGACGCCGATGGTGCACTTGCACTCTTCCGCTAATCTTGCCTCCCTTACTCCCTCTTGACTTCCCCTCTACTTCCTCCATTTCCTCATCGCACCCCCCTTCCCCCCAACCCCCGGTTTTGCCCTGCTCCCGTCCTCTTTGCTCTGCCAGTGCAACACCCATTACTTTGCCTAGCTTAGCCCCCCCTGCTCCTTTAAAACGTATCTACTTAGTATTTATTTCTCCTTCCCCCCCCCCAAAAAAAATGAACCGGTGCATCGCGCTAGCCACAACCAAAAGATTTGTTGCAATAATAATAAAAAAATATACTGAAGCACAACACATTGCAAGCTAGCTAGTTAGCTACCACGCCTGGTACATATGAATGCACCAAAGCTGCGCAGAGAAGTCATCCACGGAAGCCTGCTCGCGACCAACGATGGACTATTTATAGGGGGCTTTCACCTCTCACAATGCATAGGTGGATAGCCAGGATCACCAGTGTTTGTGTATTGAGAAAGAGTGCATCCTTTGACATCTCGGAAGCAATCATTCGTCCCTGACCAATATTGAAGAGCATCGCAGTTGGTATGGCCAACACCAAAATATGCTTCACACAGAGCCTTGCAAGTGTCCGCAGAAGTAACTGTCACACCGCCATGAGGTGAAATAAGAGTTGTCGTGGTAAGAGGCATACAAGTATAAGGCTGACTGCAACAATATCCTGTCATCAAACTGGTTGAACATTGTGCCCTAATTGTGCTCGGTGCTTGAGAAGGATTGCTTGAGGGCCCAGTGGACAGAGATGTGGAGGGCATATCAGAAGGACTGATGCTCCCAGTTGAAGATGGACTGGATGATGGACCAATGGAAGGCATACCAGATGGAGCTATGGATGGCATGTCTGAGAGACTGGTGCTTGGAATCAAAGAAGCGATAGGTGCAGGGTTCAAAGAAGGTACATCTGATGTACTGGGACTAGCTGAACCTGCATTCAATGATGGACTTGTGCTTGGATTCGAAGAAGGGATAGCTGAAAGGATCCCAGAAGGTACATCTGATTCACTGGGACTAGCTGAAGCTGCATTCGATGATGGATTTGAAGAAGGGATAGCTGAAAGGGTTAAAGAAGGAGCATCTGATGCACTGGGACTAGCTGAAGCTGCATTCAATGATGGACTGGTGCTTGGATTCAAAGAAGGGATACCTGAAAGGCTCAAAGAAGGTACATCTGATGTGGTGGGACTAGCTGAAGCTGCATTCAATGATGGAGCCGTGCTTGGATTCAAAGAAGCGATAGCTGCAGGGTTCAGAGAAGGTACATCTGATGTACTGGGATTGGCTGAAGCCACATTTGATGATGGACTGGTGCTTGGATTCGAAGAAGTGATAGCTGGAGAGTTCAGGGAAGGTACATCGGATGTGCTCGGACTAGCTGAAGCCACATTTGATGATGGAGCGGTGCTTGGATTCAAAGAAGCGATAGGTGCAGGGTTCAAAGAAGGTACATCAGATGTACTGGGACTAGCTGAAGCTGCATTCGATGATGGAGCGGTGCTTGGATTCAAGGAAGTGATAGCTGGAGGGTTCAACGAAGGTACATCTGATGTACTGGGACTAGCCGAACCTGCATTCGATGATGGAGCGGTGCTTGGATTCGAAGAAGCAACGGCTGGAGGGATCAGGGAAGGTACATCTGATGTACTGGGACTAGCCGAACCTGCATGCGGGGAAAGACTTGTGCTTGGATTCGAAGAAGCAACGGCTGGAGGGATCAGGGAAGGACCATCCGATGTGCTGGGACTAGCCGAACCTGCATGCGAGGAAAGACTGGTGCTTGGATTCGAAGAAGCAATAGCTGGAGGGATCAGGGAAGGACCATCCGATGTGCTGGGACTAGCCGAACCTGCATGCGGGGAAAGACTGGTGCTTGGATTTGAAGAAGCAATAGCTGGAGGGATCAGGGAAGGTCCATCGATGTGCTGGGACTAGCCGAACCTGCATGCGGGGAAAGACTGTTGCTTGGACTCATAGAAGCAATAGCTGGAGGGATCAGGGAAGGTCCATCCGATGTGCTGGGACTAGCCGAACCTGCATTGGATGAGACTGGTGCTTGGATTCAAGAAGTATAGCTGGAGGGATCAGGGAAGGTACATCGGACGCGCTGGGGCTAGCTGAACCTGCATGCGGGATAGGCTGTGCTTGGATTCGAAGAAGAGATGGCAGAAGGGTCAAAGAAGGTACGTTTGATGTGCTGGGACTAGTTGAAGGGGCATTCGATGATGGACTTGTGCTTGGATTGGAAGAGGAGAAAGCAGAAGGGTTCAAAGAAGGGACCATGGATACACTGGGACTAATTGAAGGGGCATTCGACGATGGACTGGTGCTTGGATTGGAAGAAGAGAAGGCAGAAGGGTTCAAAGAAGGTACATTTGATGTGCTGGGACTAATTGAAGGGCATCGATGATGGACTGGGCTTGGATTGGAAGAAGAGATGGCAAAGGGTTCAAAGAAGGGACCATGGATACACTGGGACTAATTGAAGGGCATTGGATGATGGACTGGTGCTTGGATTGGCAGAAGAGATGGCAGAAGGGTTCAAAGAAGGTACATTTGATGTGCTGGGACTAATTGAAGGGGCATTCGATGATGGACTGGTGCTTGGATTGGAAGAAGAGATGGCAGAAGGGTTCAAAGAAGGACCATGGATCTGGGACTATTGAAGGGCATTCGATGATGGACTGGTGCTTGGATTTGAAGAAGAGATGGCAGAAGGGTTCAAAGAAGGTACATTTGATGTGCTGGGACTTATTGAAGGGACATTGGATGATGGACTGGTGCTTGGAGTCGAAGAAGAGATGGCAGAAGGGTTCAAAGAAGGGACCATGGATACACTGGGACTAATTGAAGGGGCATTGATGATGGACTGGTGCTTGATTTGAAGAAGAGATGGCAGAAGGGTTCGAAGAAGGAAAATTTGATGTGCTGGGACTTATTGAAGGGACATTCGATGATGGACTGGTGCTTGGATTGGAAGAAGAGATGGCAGAAGGGTTCAAAGAAGGGACCATGGATACACTGGGACTAATTGAAGGGGCATTGGATGATGGACTGGTGCTTGGATTTGAAGAAGAGATGCAGAAGGGTTCAAAGAAGGTACATTTGATGTGCTGGGACTTATTGAAGGGACATTCGATGATGGACTGGTGCTTGGAGTCGAAGAAGAGATGGCAGAAGGGTTCAAAGAAGGTACATTTGATGTGCTGGGACTAATTGAAGGGGCATTCGATGGTGGAGTGTTGCTTGGATTTGAAGAAGGTATAGCAGAAGGGTTCAGAGAAGATGTGCCAGGTAAAGCTGTTGGTGCCTTAGTTGGTGCTGCGGGGGATTTTGTTGGTCCTGGAGTTGTCAAGACATCATTTGCAAGGGTTTGTACAGAACCTACTACCAAGTTCGCTGCTTCAGGAGTGACATCTTTGAGCTTTTCACTGTACTGGTCACTGAATAAAGAATCATTAATCAGGACGGTTTCTGTGTTTTGCAAAGCAACAACCACAAATTCAACATAGTTTGGCTGAGGAGTTGGTGCGACCGTGGGACCCGCCGTGCCAGGGCCAGCTCTGCTGGGGCTGGCCGTAGGGCCGTCCGTGGGGCCAGCCGTGCTGAGGCTGGGTGTGGCTGAGGGACTGGCCGAGGAACTGGCCGAGAAACTGGCCGAGGGGCTGATGGAGGGGCTGGGGCCGTCCGTGCCAGGGCCAGCAGTGCTGGGGCTGACTGTGGGGCCGCCCGTGCCTGGGCCAGCCGTGCTGGGGCTGGCCGTGGGGCCGTCTGTGGTGCCGGGTCCTGTTGTGCTGGGGCTGTCTGTACTGGGGCTGGTCGTGCTGGGGGCGTCCGTGCTGGGGCTAGCAGTGGTGGGGGCGGCAGTTGTTTGCAGCACACGTGCTCCAGTTGACTGAAAAGCTTTCTCCTGGTGGTTCCTCAAATTTCTTGCCTTGGTTGGGTGAGAGTTTCCCAGCTTGCGGTTCCTTGTAGATCGACTGTCAAGGGAAACACTATTGACTAATGATGTACAGTTTCCATCCTGGAGAGATGCAAACGCTTGTTCAAAAGCAGAGGTGAAATCTTCGTCAGAGATGAGCGCAATGTCACCATCAAAATTCATCCCGATTATACTTGATGTTGTTTCAAGAGTACAGCCTGTTGGGGAGGAAGCCGTGGGGACTGGTTGAGCTGTTGTGGGATTGGCACTTGTGGGTTTCACAGAAGGGGAAGCTGTTGAGGGACTGGCGCTTGAGGGTTCATCTGCTTTTGGAGCCACAGGAGGAGTACCAGGAGTGCCTGTTGGCCGAGATGTTGTGGGACTAGCGTTTGTGGGTTCGTCTGCTTCTGGAGCTACAGGAGGAGTACCGGGTGTCACAGAAGGGGAAGCCGTTGTGGGACTGGTGCTTGTAGGTTCGTCTGCTTTTGGAGCAACAGGAGGAGTACCGGGTGTCACAGAAGGGGAAGCTGTTGTGGGACTGGCGCTTGTGGGTTCGTCTGCTATTGGAGCCACAGGAGGAGTACCAGGAGTGCCTGTTGGCCGAGATGTTGTGGGACTAGCGTTGTGGGTTCGTCTGCTTTTGGAGCTACAGGAGGAGTACCGGGTGTCACAGAAGGGGAAGCCGTTGTGGGACTGGTGCTTGTAGGTTCGTCTGCTTTTGGAGCAACAGGAGGAGTACCGGGTGTCACAGAGGGGAAGCTGTTGTGGGCTGGCTGTGTGGTTCGTCTGCTTTGGAGCCACAGGAGGACTACCAGGAGTGACCGTTGGGAGAGATGTTGTGGGACTGGTGCTTGTGGGTTCGTCTGCTTCTGGAGCTACAGGAGGAGTACCGGGTGACGAGGAAAGCGTTGTGGGACTGGTGCTTGTAGGTTCGTCTGCTTTTGGAGCACAGGAGGAGTACCGGGTGTCACAGAAGGGGAGCTGTTGTGGGACTGGTGCTTGTAGGTTCGTCTGCTTTTGGAGCCACAGGAGGACTACCAGGAGTGACCGTTGGGAGAGATGTTGTGGGACTGGTGCTTGTGGGTTCCTCTGCTTTTGGAACAACAGGAGGATTACCGGGTGTCACAGAAGGGGAAGCTGTTGTGGGACTGTTGCTTGTGGTTCATCTGCTTTGGAGCAACAGGAGGAGTACCGGGTGTGACAGAAGGGGAAGCGTTGTGGGACTGGTGCTTGTGGGTTCGTCTGCTTTTGGAGCAAGAAGAGCAGTACCGGGTGTCACAGAAGGGGATGCTGTTGTGGGACTGGCGGTTGTGGGTTCCTCTGCTTTTGGAACAACAGAAGGAGCACCAGGAGTGACGGTTGGCAGAACTGTGGTGGGACTGCCACTTGTGGGTTCGTTTGCCTTTGGAGCAACAGAAGGAGTACCAGGAGTGACTGTAGGCAAAGCTGTTGTGGGTTCATCTGCTTTTGGAGCAACAGAGGGAGTACCAGGGGTGACTTTCGGCAGAGATGCTGTGGGTCCAGGGCTTGTGGTTCTGTCTGTTCTCAGAGAAGCAGAAGGAGTACGATGGGGGGCTGTGGGCGGAGCTGTGCTGGGACTTGCACTACTTGGTTTGTCTGTTGTTGGAGCAACAGAAGGAGTTCCGGGAGTGACCGTAGGCAGAGCTGTGGTGGGACTGGCACTTGTGGGTATGTCTGTTGTTGGAGCAGCAGAAGGGCTACCGGGCGTGACTGTGGGCCAAGCTGTGGTAGGACTTGCACTTGTCGGTATGTCTGTTGTTGGAGCAGCAGAAGGGCTACCGGGCGTGACTGTGGGCAAAGCTGTGGTAGGACTTGCACTTGTCGGTTTGTCGGTTGATGGAGCCACAGAAGGACTGTCAGGAGTGACTGTAGGCATAACTAGGATAGGTTGTGATGTGGAGGTTGAATAGGTTGTCTCAGCATCATGCAGGGCATCAAGATTTGTTTCCACTTCCTGAATCTCTTCTTCTAATTGGACAGAGATGGTTTGTCCCCATGACTCGGTTTTTTCCTCAGATAGTTGAGCAACCAGTTGGGTGATGCTTACTCGTCGACCAGTCAAGTCAAGCATTCCGTCCACAATCCTAGGAAGGATTTGCTGGCATTGGCCACTGCTGGGATTGTCCAAACAAAGGCTCAGAGATTCAGATTCGATTTCCCCTGAAATTTCTTCAAGGATTTTCTTGCACAACTCTGAATCCTCTTCAGTTCTATTGCTCTCTTGAAGACAGTCCCGAATGGTGAGTAGCTCAGCATTGACAAAAGGAGTTTTGATGGTTCCATTGTTTGCTTCCACAAGTAATCTGGCTTGTTCTAGAATTTCTGGGTCGGCCACTTGGACTTGCTCCATTTCTAGGCTGATCACATCTGTTGCGGTTGCTGCGAGTGTGATCGCAGAGACAACTTGCACTGGGGTGGTGCTCAGTCTTCTACTGGATTGGCGAGCATCCACATTATTTGATAGGGCTGTCTGCATGTTGAATCCAAATGATGCAGCATGTAGAGGCAAGAACTCAGACATTACAAGATTCAACCCACCCGTCACAAGATTCCTGTGGGCATGCAAAGTTCTTCTTGTTCTGGCTGACGCATTGTCTGCAGAGGCAAGCTGGAACAGGGGCTCATAATCGGGACACCCATTACAAGCAACAATAGCCTTCCATACAACAGTGGTTGTGCTGTTGGCCACCAGTTCGCTGTATTCATCCCAGGAAGTATTGGTGTCTTGAAGCCACGAGATCAATGGGTCAGACTGGGAGGTTTGGTTTCCTTTAGAAGAGCCAATCCTGCCAACCGTTGAGCTATTCCCGAGATCCAGACTACCAAAATCAGGTGGCAAGAAGCTCTGAGTGTCATTGCTGGTGAAGTTGCCCCAATCTGTTTCCCACTTGTCAATAGTCACATTGTGCATTACTCGATCATACAGGTCCAGACACATCCCCTGTAAATTGGCAAGGAAGCAAAAATGTGTGGTCAGAATGAATGAAATGAATAGGAGGATTCATGACCAAAATTGATTGGTGAACAACTCACAGATATGTCATTGTAAACATCTCTGAAGAGGAACTCCATCATCTGCCTGTCCTGTTGATTGAACAGAAGATCAGGCGGGATTCCCTTGATCTGAAGCTCAACGAACCCGACCTCCATCTTTTCAGCATCTGAGCAAACAGGGGGGACAAACTTGTCAAAAATTGTGGGAAACTGTGTTTCTGGAGTTGGGGTTGGACCTGATGAAGTTGACTGCAATACCCCTGCAGACAATGCTGCTGCAGTCAGTGTTGCTACAGCAGAACAAACGAGACTTTAGTTGCCATCCTTTCTTGATGAAGCAAATGGAATCAATCAAATCAAATTATGACGAACTTACCTCCTACAGCAACTCCAGCCTGTGTGACTAAACTTGAAGTGGCAACTGCTCCGACCAATGTGGTGGCCCCAGCTAGACCAGCAAGAAATGATAGAAAACATGGTGAGAATGCAGCAATGATGAAAGTTTCTTTAGATTGTGCATGTGAATAATCAACTGGACACACCTGCAGCAGAAGTTCCAGCAACACCAGCACTGGCAGCTACTCCAGATGCTGAGGAGGTTGCAGCACCTTGTGCCTAGGGATAATCGGAGAAGGCAGTTAGGAAAATGGAGGGCCATGGGTTCTACACATCGAGACCATTGGATCTAAGGGACAATAAACTTACGGCCGAAGCTGCCATTTCGGCCGAAGCCGCCATTTCAGCCACACCAGGAGTGCCGATAGGACCTCCGCCGAACCCATGGACAGTAGCACTTTTCTCGACGCCTGAAATGGTCTGTGTCCATAACTTGGAAGAGTCCACCGATAGTGCAGAAGGGTCCACAGCATCTGCAACTTCTGTGACCAAATCCTGTGCTTCTGCTGGCTCGTCACTACCCTGGAAACAACGTAACAAACGATTGAAAAACGACATGAAAAAGTCTTGAATAGACTTCAAGAAGTTGTCCAAGGCTTCCAAAAACGGAGCAAAAACCGTACACCCAAGCTTATCCACAAGAAACGACACAAATCCCTCTCGAACAGCATCTTCTCGATCTTGATCAGAGTCGAATGACTGCTCACTCCCATCATAACTGCCTTCATCGGACGCAATACCACCCTTATCACTCTCAACGTCCTCCTCTCCAGTTTTCTCCATTCCATTGGAAGCATCATCCTTTGTGCCTCCTTCCAAATCTTCATCGACATCGAAATCGATAACAGGTGGACCATCGTTCTCACTAGCGTCATCGCCACCAGTAATAAGAAGAGTGGAAAAGTCATCCTTCGTGTCTCCTTCCACATCGACCTCCAAATCCAAATCCACAAATGGACCATCTTTCGGGCTCAAAGTAGAGCCATCACTACCAGCACTGTGAAGTTTAGACATGACCATTGTGTTTCTTGTTCGTGCGTTAACCTGTTGTTTGCTGTAGTACCAGTTGAAGTCGTTTCAATGACTCTCGGGATAAATTTTGTGAGGATGTTGTTGCCTTCGCAAACTTGCAATTGGGAAAGCTCATTTCTTACCGGTGTGCACGAACGGGGAACGACGAAGGAGAGATACGATCGACTTGCATCATGTCGAATCCGGTCATTTTATTGTTAATAAGACGGTCGAAAAGGGGGGCCAAAATATTTACTCAGTAGGAAATAGATGGCTTCAAAGGAAGAATCTTACTGTGTCTGGAATGACGTTTACTTGCTCATTGGGTCGCGTGGCGTGGATAAACCCATGCAGAGAATGTCTTTTGTCAGGGGAGACTTGATTCATTCTAATAAAGACAACGTAAACAATTAGATTACATTATGCAAGGCTCAAGGTGACAAGAGTTTCCTGCACCTGTGTTTTTTATTAACAGATTCTGCCCCCCTATCGTCACGGCGTACTAGGAACTAACTAAACTAGGAGTAGTACTTTAGTAGTACTGGTACTTCTTACCGGTACGCAAGTATCGGTACAGCACGTCTTCTTTATAGTACCTGGTACATGTACAGCCCACTGCGACGATGATCATTGTGTGAGTCCATAATAAAAAAAAAGAATTTGAAATGAGAAAATAATTACTGGTACTAGTAGTGCGACGTTCCACGCGACGCATACGGTACTCGACAATTATTGGCACGGAATGTCTTGAGTTCTGGGACCCCTTAAACATCAAATCTTTACCCCCGCTCCGAACTGGCAAAAATTTGATATTTGGGTACCGGTACCGGTAGCCAAAACAAGACTTCCCCTGGCTTCCACTATGGTCGTACCGGTACTCTTGAAACCTCTGGTAAGCACCAATCTGATGGTCTCAAAGCATCAAGGATAGAGTACTAGCTAGTACTGATAGAGTGCTCTGCAGATCTGAAATGAGCTTCCGAGAGGCTGTTGCCTTGTGGCTGCTTCTCGCTGCTCATAGTGCCCACTGAGTGATATCTCGTCGCTCCAGGATGGGAGAAGAAGTGGTTGTGTCGTCTACGAGTCCGTTTTGAGGCATTTTGAGCTTCAGAAGACATGGAACTCCTTTTGTCGCTGTTATCGAACGGAACGAACGAACGAGTGAATGATTTTTCTCGCAACCTCGCGCAGCCTGCTTCTTTTCCGGCTGCCCGTGGTATCGGCTCGACTGATGAAGGATTGTGGTAATGCGGCTGGAGTGCGAAACCTGCAGAAAAAACAAGGGCGGCGTCAAACACCGAGAGCATGTTGAATACGAGCAGACCAGACCACAACAACGAACAACAAGGACGGACTCCGCAATCGATGCGGCAGTGTCAGCAGATGCTTGCTGCGTAAAAGGCTACGGGAGTGCTGATTTTGGCCATGCGGTTGCCACTTTGATTTCTGGTGGGGGCGGACCCACGAAGGTGGTGTCAAGATTACTGGAGTAATAGAGCCTGGCATGTTTCTACAAAAGGCAAATAGTTTGCTTTAGGGCATTGAACTCTAATGGAAATAGTTTTTTTAAAGCAAACTTATCAATCGTCGCAAAAGAAAATATTGAAAGAGAGCTACGATGCAGCTACTAGACTATTATTGCTTTAATCACAGCTGAACTATAAGCTACACTTCTTTTGAAACAGGGTAAGATTGCTAATTGGGAACTTCTCTTGGCTCTGAGGTTCTCTTTCTCTCATCTACTCAAGTGTGCTTTTGAAGCTTGGCATGAGATCGTGATAAGGCCACCTCAATTGACTCCAAACCTAGCCGCAGCCGCATGTCTCTCAAGCAACCTAGCTTTCCCAAGCATGCAGCCACTCTCGCACACTTGTCTTCTACGGTACGGTACAGTACGGTACGGTACAGTACGGTACGGTACCGCAACATGGCTGAGAAAATAAATACTAAATAAAGAAGTTCCAGTCGCACGATAAGCAGGACTCATATGTCATAGATAGATTTAAGCCAGCGGAGCTGTGTAACCTCGGCAGTTTCAGTGTAGAAGCAGATACCCCCCTAGCTAGCTAGCTAGAAGCAGATACCTCTAGTGCTTAGCTAGTGCTTAACTTGCACTTAGCTAGCTAGAAGCAGATTCCCCCTAGCTAGAAGCAGATTCCCATAGCAAGCTAGAAGCAGATACCCCTAGCTAGCTAGAATTATAGATATATAGCATTCGCTGGCTTTAGAGTTTTTCTGGTAGAAGCAGATCCCCCTACTAGGATGCATGTAAATAGCTTTAGCTGGTTTAAAAGCACCATCCTACTAGGATACTTATTAAGTTTTTGCTGACTTATTTCTATTCTGAACCTACCCTTATACCTGCAGGGACCACCGTAGCAGGAAAAACAATTAAAGGGGTTGAGGGCTCTGGCAGCAAGACTGCCGAGGTTAAGACAGTTTTTTATGACTGTGACTCCACTCCACTCCCTCCATGCATAGCACGGTCCGACATCAACCCCTACAAAAGCAATAAGTCCGCAATCGATCCACAAGCGGCTTTACAGCGGTGAAGCCGTAGGAATTCGCCACTTCTTGATCATTGAAGCGTATAGTGTGAGATTGTGAGAGATTCAGAGATCCTCAACAACCTGGGGAATCAGCCTGCTTCCAATCTTGCAGATAGCTCTGCATCCTCAACTGCAGGTATTGAAATGTCAAGAGGCAACAGTTGAGTTTATAGGTAGACAAGATAACTTTAGTCACAATGTAGCAAAAACCCTCACGATTCCTCTGCGCATGAATGCTACGTGCTTCGAGCACCCCAGTACTTACTATCGTTTCGTCCTGGAGCTGCTCGCGGTCACAACTCTCTCACTCACTATCATGCAGGTGAAGGAGCTACTCGATAGCTTTATTGGATTGTCATCCATCGAAGCCAACACCAACAATTACACCCACAATTTGCTCCAGTGCACTACGCTAAAAGCTAGTGTAAAGATCTTTCGAGTGTTTTGAGTTTGAGAGAATGAAAGTTATGAGAGGATTAGAAAGCTATGAAAACTAATCAACGAGAGAGATCCACAACCAAAGGATCGTAGATCTGAACTCCCGCGGGAGACTGTAGAGTGTGATAGAGTAGGTTGCGGTAGCAATCCTACTCACTCCACGATCCAAAAACGGAACGCGTGGAAGATTCGTCTAGCATTTATCTAGTAGCGTGGAAGTACTCCACGCTGGCTAAATATCTAGAGCGATGTTTCATCATCAACCTAGTATGACTAGAGCGGTCATTGAGAACCCTGTCTCAATGACTATTCACGAAAGACTCTGTCATGAGTCGAACTCAAACCCTATCTAGGATCGAGTCGCGAATAAGGCTAAGAGCCGTGTATTGCACCAGAACAATCGTTCTTGACCAAAGTCGGGCGCTATACACAAGATTTCGGACTCCGAAGATTCTCAAGAGGAGACTGCGAGAGAACTCGGGGCGGATCTCAGACCAGAAAGAAGAAGAAGACAAGCCGACGAGGCCAACGAAGCGTGGAGTCTCAGATCCATTGATGATTTGGACCTTGAAGGTGTACTTGGCGCTGTTAGCATCTGCTGGAACAGTGCGAAGTTTGTAGGTGGTAGAGCGAGAATCGTCGATTTCGCATTCATCGTCGAGGTCGATGAGAGGAAGGATTGGTGTGTCGCGCAGCTTAGACTCGAAGCTGGTGTAAGCGTCTTTGGCAATCTTCATGGTAAGGAATAGGTTGAGGTAGCTGAAAGCTATTGTGTTTGTTAACAAAATGCACTACGCTAAAAGCTAAGTGTAAAGATCTTTCGAGTGTTTTGAGTTTGAGAGAATGAAAGTTATGAGAGGATTAGAAAGCTATGAAAACTAATCAACGAGAGAGATCCAACCCAAAGGATCTTAGATCTGAACTCCAGCGGAAGACTGTAGAGTGTGATAGAGTAGGTATGAATCGAAAGTATGCAGGTGCCAATCCTACTCACTCCACGAGATCCAAATAACGGAACGCTGGGATTTCTCCTAGACAATTTTCATCTAATACTGTCAGCTGCTGCGCTAAATATCTAAGCGTTGTTTCATCATCAACCCTAGTATGACTAGAGGTCATTGAGAACCCTGTCTCAATGACTATTCACGAGAAACTCAGTCATGAGTCAAACTCAAACCCTATCCTAGGATCGAGTCGCGAATAAGGCTAAGAGCCGTGTATTGCATTCGCCCCCTGACAAGGGTCACGGAAGGCACGACATCAGTCGGACAAGGAGAACATATGAATTAAAGGGGGGCACTCTCCGGAGATTGGATTTAGACATGTGCGTCGCAATGGCAATCCTACAAGGGGATCAGCCTTGTATGGGTGTAAATACATTATGTTCCAAGTCTGGTAGACTGTGCCGCCTCTGGCGGTAGCATTGAGCCGTACAGTGCCTTTGTTATTGACTCGGTCTGTTGTGTAAGGACCTTGTGTCTGTGTTGCTGACACGTACTAACGGTTTTGATATTGATGAATCATCATAGTATCGTTGACATTGGTGTTGATGAGGACACTGCGTGTTCTCCTATCGTGTTTTTCTGGATAAGTCGTTTACTTCTTAATGTATTTCCGGTTTGCTTTGAAACGGACGTGGTGAGTCTTGTCACGATTGACGCGCGTGAACTTGCGACGAGTCCATGTTCTCCCGGAGAGTCTTCTCGACCTCTGCGCGGGACTCACGTTCTCTGTCCATGACAACCGGTCATGGATACTGGGTAACCCACGTCTGTTTCAGAACGATGTTACTCCGTTGCTGTCTTGGAGCAGCCCTTGGGTGTTCATTGGTCCAATGAAACTACGAAGTTCCTTCCTGTTGGTAGGAAGAGCGATAGCTGGATCGCATCTATTATCTTTTTAGTTAAGGGTTGGCTTCCTTCTCGAGTAGTCCAATTGTCTGATACTAGTTCTTCCTTTCGAGGAAGGCTTTGGTAGTTTGATTTTAATCCCGACTTCTTGAAGTCTTTGGAAAGGTCATCTAACTATTCAACGCGATCCGCTAGATCGACGTCCGTTAGATGAGTTGATCATCAATGTATGCACGGACATTTCTCTCAAGTCATCATGCGTGTTTTCATCTTCCTTCGGAAGATGTCGGGACTATTAAATAGGCCCTGCAACCTCTGGTACTCGTGCTTTCCCCTCGGGAGTGCAATGTACAGTGTTGCTTCGAGTAGGTGACAGCTCGATGTGGTAGTGTCCCGTGTTCAGGTCTAGACTGTAGGCACTTGTAATCCATCTTAGGTTCAAGAACATGTCCTGTATTTTTGGATAGATAAGGCTTCTGCTTGATCCGTTTGTTCGTTCCAGATCAGAGATGATCGCAGATCCTCTTTCTTTGGGAGATAAAAGTTGGTGCCGCCCACTTGGAACGTTCACCTTCTTGAGTACTCCTGCCTCGCAGAGACGTTCAACCTCCTTCTTAAGAGTGTTGGTATGGACCCGTGGAGTAGGGTGAGCCCTAGTATAATAGGATTTAGCGTCGGGACGAAGTTTACTTCGTAGTCGTCCATTCGCAACTCTCCCAAAGTACCTCGACTGGGTCGAAGCACTTGTGAAAGGCATGAGGCAGTTCTTGCTCTTCCTTATTTAACTGGTTTCGACTCTGGCACATCTGCCTTAAATCCATTTGTTCGTATGTTGTATCAAGAATCTTCTTGAGACTATCTGCATTGTCGCTGACCGCCTGCAGGATCAGAATGAAGAAGTTCTCTTCTCATTGGTGTCGCTGTCTTTCATAGGAATAGATGCGCCGTCCCATCCACTGACATGGTAGTGAATCGAACTTGAATCCTAATCAGAGAGAATGTCTCGCCTATGATCATGCAGGATCGGAAATGGAGAAGTTTCTCCTTTCTATTGGTATTGCCATCTTTCGCCGGGAAAATGCTGGTTCCACCCAATGACATGGTAGTGAAATCAAACTTGATTCTTAGGTCGCCGAGAGTGTCTTGACCTATGATCCTCTTGCGCCCCCAAGTTCTTGGTGACGTGTAAATTCCATTTGATAATTCTTCATCGTGGAACTCGGAATCCGAGTGTGCCCTTACACTTCGTGCGGGGTTTCAATCCTTCGAGAAAACAGTCCGTAGTGGCCCCCATGATTCTTCATGAGTAAACTCTTAGCATGAGTTTGAGTAATTAAAGTTCCGGATGCTTCTGATCCAGTAAGAACAGAGTGTAACGGTTTTCGTTTCCCTTCGCTCGTCTGTTAAATCTACATAGACGATAGTTTCGAGGTCTCTTGTCTTGCGAGTTGATGAGTTGATTGGCCAATGGACGAAGTTAACGATGCTGGACAGATCGTCAGTGTCTAGTTGAGTAGTCGCTAGGCAATTATCTAATTTGCCGTAGATTTTAGTTGCAAACAAATCTTGCTTACTATTTAGTGAGATATCTTCATCACTTAGTATGAGCAATCGGAACATGGTTCCGTTGAATCATCGTCCTGGCCTAATCCTCAGACGGAGATCTCTCCATCCGAATGATTGAAAGTCGAATTCAGCAAGCGCCTTGTCGACAGCAGCCATCTTCTTGTCCATCATGTTGATGGATCCAACAGAGGAGTCGTCCTCGTTGTCGGAGTTGTCCGACTTGCGCTGGCAACATGGTTGCATTCGCTCTTCTTCTTGCGATCAGCCTTGACCGCAGCGTTGGAAACTTTCTTCATGAGACAGAGAGTTCCTTCTTGGTGTAGGTCTTGGCGTCGTCGGACTTGCGTTTCCAAGTCTTGTTCTTGTTGTACGCTGGCTTGTTATCGTTGTCAGATGAGGACTGAGACTTGGCCTTGAGCTTCTTCAGAGTCATGCAATCAGCAGTGTTGTGAGTGCTGGACTCGTGGTAGTCACACCATTTTTCTTTCGTTCTTGGAAGAATGTGATCGTTGTTGTACTTCTTGCTGTTGTCTTCTTCGAAGGAGCTTGCTTGGTATCACCGCCCTTGTCAAAGTCTTCGGAGGATTCATGCGTTCGCAGAATCCAATGGTCTCCGATAGGAGCTGAGAAAGATCGAAGTCGTCGGTCCATCTTCTTCATCCACGAGCGTGGAATTCCATGACAGCAATGTCAATGACTTCGTCATGGTTCAACGTTTGGTGGGTCCAAAAGGTGGTAGACGAGGAAGTTCATCGGTGTTCATCCGACTGAGGTTGTTGAACTAAGCCCGAGTAGACATATCAGAGGCTTACGCATCTTGCGGCATGAAGCGTTTCTGCTTTCAAGAGCTTGTAGGGACAGACCGCTTCGACACAGGCATTTATGCCGAACGTAATGTCAGAGTCGTCCAAAGCAGCTGAGCTGCTCCGTCCCAAGCATTCTGGAAACGTGATTGGAAAGTGGCTTCGTCTTCACCACCACGTATGTCCGTGGAGGAATCCGTTGATGCAATCTGGCGCAAGGCCTTCCAACGTAGTTCACGGGTCCTGCACATAGATTCTAACTGCTCTTTGCAGAGTAGAAGTCATCTCTTGAGGAGGTATGTTTATCGGTAGGCGTAGCAATGGCGGGCCCAACGAAGACCTTCTCACTCGTCCAGCCCACTTGATGGTCTGACGGGAGTCTCAGATCCATTGATGATTTGGACCTTGAAGGTGTACTTGCCTGTTAGCATCTGCTGAACAGTGCGAAGTTTGTAGGTGGTAGAGCGAGAATCGTCATTTCGCATTCATCGTCGAGGTCGATGAGAGGAAGGATTGGTTTGTCGCGCAGCTTAGACTCGAAGCTGGTGGTAAGCGTCTTTGGCAATCTTCATGGTAAGGAATAGGTTGAGGTAGCTGAAGCTATTGTGTTTTGTTAACAAAATGCACTACGCTAAAAGCTAGTGTAAGATCTTTCGAGTGTTTTGAGTTTGAGAGAATGAAATTATGAGAGATTAGAAAGCTTGAAAAATAATCAACGAGAGAGATCCACAACCAAAGGATCGTAGATCTGGAACTCCCGTGGGGAGACTGTAGAGTGTGATAGAGTAGGTTGCGGTAGCAATCCTACTCACTCCACGATCCAAAAACGGAACTGTGGAAGATTGCTTAGTACTTTATCTAGTAGCGTGGAAGTACTCCACGCTGGCTAAATATCTAAGAACGATGTTTCATCATCAACCTAGTATGACTAGAGCGGTCATTGAGAACCCTGTCTCAATGACTATTCACGAAAGACTCAGTCATGAGTCGAACTCAAACCCTATCTAGGATCGAGTCGCGAATAAGGCTAAGAGCCGTGTATTGCACCAGAACAATCGTTCTTGACCAAAGTCGGGCGCTATACACAAGATTTCGGACTCCGAAGATTCTCAAGAGGAGACTGCGAGAGAACTCGGGGCGGATCTCAGACCAGAAAGAAGAAGAAGACAAGCCGACGAGGCCAACGAAGTATTGCAAAGAATGAGGAACAGGCTTCAGAGAAGAAGGCAAAGGTTAGAACAGATCCATCAAGAAAGACAACAAGCCGAACCGGCTATCATGGATCCAGCCGCGGTACACACCTTAGTGCAAGAAGCCGTTCAAGCAGCAATTGAAGCAACGAGGATTCCCCCTCCACCTCCTCGCGTCATCCCATTTGCAGTAACTCCAGCAGGAGCAGGTGACGCCGCATGGGACTTCACATCCAGCACCGGACTCAAGATCTTCGTAGCGTCCATTGCCCCTTTCGCGGGATTGTATGACGGAAATGAGTCAGAACTCCGCGACGTCCTGAGAAAGATCTTGCAACGTGCCCAGACGTATGGCTGGATGCAGATATTTTTCATTGCCAACGACGCAGGAGTAGTACGTAACCTGGCCACGGAACATGGATGTCTTACCCTTGCCACCATTCAGACGGCAGCAATCACCAATCTGCGTGGGACTGGAAGGCCTCATCAAGCTACGGAATGCCTTCGCCAGTTGATCATTGGATCAGTGTCGGCAGCAATCGCCGACAAGCTCTACCATCACAGAGCCAACTACACAGTCAATGCGGCTGCAGCTGCAGGCGAGGGCGAGGCAGTTCCAGCGCCCACCATGAAGGAAGACGGAACTTGTATGCTCTATGAGCTCACCACCTTGGTATCGGTAGAGACAAGGGCGATGGTCGCAATCATCCTGAAGAAGCTGGCCAATCTTGATCATGAGCGAGCAAAAGTCCAATGTGGAAGGCTTCAACTCGGTGATCAACGACCTGGTTACTGCACTCCGCGCTAGGGCGGCAACGGTCCCACCCCTCGTCACAGCTTTGTTCGATGGATACGCAATGTGCCAGGACTCCATTTTTGTCAAGTACATTGCCAGGAAACAAGAGGAATATGAGGATGGGTCGATCAACATGATCTGGCCAAGACGGATGACGGACAGACGAGAGTCCCCAATCTGATTCATCCAGCCAGTGCTCTTCCACGAGGATCACCAACCTTGAGTCGCAGAGCCCATTGTTTTGTTTGTCTTGATCCACCTCTCTTCTATCGGTGTAACAAGACTGCTCTTTGGTTGCTTCCATCAGTGTAATTGCCTTGATAATAGACACCATCATTACTAGCTGTCTACCATCTCCATCAATTCCACTGCCGTCGCTGTGTGTCTCTTCTCCTCGGCCCTTTTCTTTTTCTCTCCCATCAATCCAGTGAGCAAAGAAGTACATCCCGTCATTGGGATCAATCCAACCGAACCCAACCCTGGGAAAAACTCCCGCGTACCACTCTCCCATTAACTCCACTCAATCTATTTGCAATCTCCGTGGAATTTTTCCTTGTAGTGGCAGCCATCCACTACTTCCACAACCGACCAATCCATTACCGACCAATCAATTTCTCGAGTACCGTCACTACTACCGTCATTGGCAGCATTTCAACCCCAAAATGGGACCATAATTCAGCATCCTTCCCACTTCCACGATATCCTGTCTCTACTACTACTACCGTGACAGCCAATTCCTACACAACCAGCAGTCAATAAATATCTATTTCCTCAGGAGGTACTACCAGCATCGACTGTCAGCACTCCAACTCCACCCCGGCACTCCCTTCTTCCGTGTCAATTTCCCAATACCGGTACCATCAAAATCCCTTTCTTCTGGTCACTACTGTAATACTATAATGGAAAATCCCCGGACCGGATCCCATACTATCGTATCCCGTCTTGCGTCACAGTCAAAACTACAAATCGACCACTCTCTTCCGAAAACATCATCCATTTGCCAATGCCATCTGATTGCTTTCTTCCACTACTACCAGGACGCCGATCTCGGTGTACAGAATTAGACCGTCCTAAAATTCAAATTCCTCAAGAAGTACTACCGGTACCACCGTCATTGGCAGCACCCCAACTCCAAATCCGTCACTCCCTTCTGGGGCGGTCATTCCATATCATATCTATGAAAAAATCAAATTCCTTCTACCGCCCACTCCTCCCATGACGGCCAATCCCAACCATGATTCCCAATGCTATCAAAGCTTTTCTACTATTACTACTGTGATGGCAAAATTTGCACAATCAGCTGTTCATTTCTCATTCCTTGGGACCCACTATCGTCTTTGGCCACAATCAAACTCCAAATCGACCACTCTCCCTGGGACCATCATACAGCATCGGTTCTCAATGCCATCACGTCAAAAAACAACAAAATCTTTATAACGGATATGGCCCCAATGGACGGATCATCACTGTGCTGCAGCCGAAGCTTTGGGTAACCGCTCCCGGCCGAAGCAGGGATTGGTTTCACAGGAGACCACCACTGGTTCCCTCACCGGCACCACACTCCCTAGGGGAGATGGTGCATTTAAAGTTACATGTAAGTATAAATGGCATATCTCGTGTGGATTTGCCGGACATATATTCCTAACTGATTTGTGGGTTTGGCCGAATGGATTCAGGGAGAGTTACTTGGTGGGTTGGATGGAGGGAGAAAAGGAGGGGCGGAAGCGGATGCAGGAGGGAATTGGAAGGATGGGAAGTGGAGGTCCCGCATCAATTACCCAGTCTCAAGCTGTGTGGCGTAACTCTCTTCCAGGACTGGTTCCCATGTGTTGATCCATCGTCCGATTGATGCTGTGGGCCATTGGGATCTTGTGTTGATTGGTGTTTGGAGAAGCCATACCTGTTCTGGTCTGAGGTTTCCGGTGTATTTGTCATATAGCAGCTGAAGTTCATGGATAACCTGTCGGTTGGCTGCTTGTGCCTTGGTTTGTGCGTCTTTGCCATGCCGATCATGATTCCTGGCCTCCCAGAGTTCGAACCACGGGGTGAGAAATTCTTGAATAATCCCTGTGAGCCAGGTTTGGCCATTTTTCCGATGTGTTTTGAGATTGCATTCCTTGAGGTGTTGATCCTGGCGTTGCGCCCACTGTTTGGATAGTCGTCCCTTGAGGAGCTGATCCCAACCGATGGCTGCTTGGGCGTTTGTGATATCGGCAACACTGTCATCGTATTCAATTCCTGTGGTATCTTCTCCATCAAGTACTTTTTGGAGTGCTGAGAGAAGAAGTGTTTGTAGCATTGGGTGAGTGTTGTGCTTGTCGGTGTATTTCTTGAGGGCCTTCTTCCATGCCGTTCGTTCTGATTGTCGCTTGGGGCATCTCAGGACGTGTTCTCTGTTTTCTTCTGGGGCTCCACAGGATGCGCATGCAATGGGATATTTGGGGTGGTATTTGTTGACACGTTTACCGACGGGGTGCCAATTGCAAAGGTACTTGGTGAGGGAGGTGCGATGGTGATCCAAGCGATTGAGTGCCCTCCCTTGGCATTTCCAGTCGATATCTTCAAATGTGTCGCTGTCCCACTCATGTCTATTCATGAGAAACTGTTTGTGTTGAGGCACCGATCCTGCCAGTTTGAGTTCGTGTTTCAGATTGTGTGTGATGGTTCCACCTGGAAGATTGAGCTGACACCCACTCGTTGGAAGAATTGGACTTGTGTGTGGTCGAAGTTTGGGTGGTCCACCAACCATTGGTTGGCTAGGCCGTCGGCGTCGACGTTGAGTTGGGCTTCCAGCGTTAATTCATCATATGGTTTCTCATCCTCCTGATGGCCTTTGATGTGTTTGATTTTAGCGATGGAAGTGGCCGGTTGGATTTGTTGTAGAGTTTGTCGAATTTCGGCGATAATGTTCCACTCAGCGGACAAGGTACTGTTTGGAAAGATCCTGTCGAATTTGGAGTATTTCGCTGTGACCTCAACCATTGATTTGTTATCACAGAAGCAGCCATGCCTGTGGATTGGTATGTCTGTGGAGTGAATCGTGGTCATGTGGTGGAGGAATCGAAAACCGGACAACATCCCGTA
Organism: Seminavis robusta; assembly: GCA_903772945.1. Classification (NCBI taxonomy): domain Eukaryota; phylum Bacillariophyta; class Bacillariophyceae; order Naviculales; family Naviculaceae; genus Seminavis; species Seminavis robusta. Next base: position 41,349 of record CAICTM010000744.1, read on the forward strand.
TCCTTCGGCACGGTATGAGTTCAGTTGGTAACCAAATGCCGGACCGTTGCACTGAGCCAAGCGGGTACCTTGGGGGTCACTGAGGATCCACCCAAAAGATCCCTTACCATCGGGAGCTGACCCATCACAGGCCAGAATGCAAGCTTTCGTAGCAAGAGCTGTCCAAACCTCAGTTTCGGGAACCAGAAAGTGTAAGTCCCGGAGTAGATGCTGTTCCCAGGCGTCCAAAGTAGGAATGAGTGTGTTGATTGATGTGTGTGTTTCTGGCTGCTGTTGCTGTATGACATTCTCATACCCCGTCATTTGAAGTGTATAGGGTCTCACTTTGTAATCACACGGGGCCGCAGTTTCAGGTGGAGTGTTGACAATGCCAGAAGGTGTCTGGTCGAAATCGTATCGGATGCTCTGATGCATGGTCCATCCCTCGGGAGTGTGACAATACATGTGATCGGAGATTTCCGTGTCGGATCCAGGGTCGTACAAGGCAGGCCATCGTCGTCGGAGTTGCGTTGCGGGGAGTAGCCAGGTGGTAAGGTGGTGTTCGGTTTTGAGATATTTCTTCTTCCTGGACGACGTGTAACAGAAGTAACCCAGTGCCCGTCTCCATGCTTTCCAGGCTGTCTCGTTTGGTTTGGCTTGCTTGACTCGTACGTGGTTGCAAGTGCTGAAGGTTTTGTCGAAATCCCCAGAGTACATGGCAGGGTCAATTGTGTCACCGGCCGCATTACAAATATCCGAGAGAGAAAACACATTGAGGTACATGCGACAGAAATTGATGTGACGGATTTCGCATGGCTCAAAATAAGCTTTGCCTGTGTTCTTGCCGCTGGTGTGGGTAGCTTGTACCACTACTGACATGATTGCTTTATCATTGGTTCTTTGTGCCTTAGGAACGTAGGGGTTCTTAAGTTCGAGATTTCCGTCAATGGATCTCAAAAACTCTTGAAGGGATTGAAGCCACTTGGATTCGAGGTGATGAGTTAGTGGAATCTGGGGGTTCCCAGAACAGACCAACTCACACCTGCACAGAACTGCAACCATGCCACGGTGATGTGAAGGAGTTTTCCCTGAGGACTGTTTGGGGAGCGCCAGCTTTTGATGAATTGGCGGCATTGGCCGTACCCCTGATCGTCATACAAATGAAAGAGACCGGCACCGCCCATGTATTTTGGCCCATGCAGAATTGCTTTTGGGGTGTTTGGGTTAAAACCCATTTTGGACGTGAAGGCCCGTTCGACTTTTCTTTGGGCTTTGTCTAGTTCATCGAAGGTAAAATAGGCCATTGGAAGGGGATAGGAGACACTGGGCCGGTAGATGGTCCAATATAGCAGGTGAGCTTCCTTCGGAGAAAGGTGGCTCGTTTTGACAATGCGGCAAAATTCCTTGCACTTTTTGGCAGTGATATCTAACTGGTTTTTTTTGTCAGCCGGACATTCGTAGCATCCCAGATACCTTGTGGCTTTGGTGTTGGCCCATTGCTTGATTGTGGTGCCTTCATCGTCGGAGTCAGCATCATCTTCGTGGAGTTGGAAGAGACTTTTTCAAGGGAAGCCGAAAACCGAAGCGCTTCCCCTCTGGATCTGTCACTACAAGAACAACAACACTAATAGCAACAAACACAACCAATCGGTCATACCTATACCATTACACTACCTATTAGCACCATTAGAAGCATTGAAACGAAGCGAAAGGACCTCAGGAAGCCCGTTTTCTGTTATCTTGTTGAAGAGTACTGTTTTACTATAGGAATCCGCTCAACGTCATCACAGGAAACACACTCCTTTTCCTCTCTTTATCCTCATTCAAGTCCCTCCAGTCGACAGGATCGATACCTCCTATCACCTGCGCACCTCCCCTATCAAGCGACTTCAAAGCGGCCTTCTCCGGTTCAGATTCGAAAACCATCCCAATGAAATCCTACGAGATCGGGCGGGTTTTCTCTTCTCGACCGCGACGACCAAGTTGGAAGAAATTGAACACAAGAAGAAGTCTCCGGTCTTCCCCAGCACAGCACAGAAAAAAATTCCCATATCATTTGTTGTTTCTACTGCTCCTGACGGCCATCGAAATCCATTGTCGATCCTCTTTTTCGAACGATCGATCCTTTTCCTCCACAACAACAGGCCCGGTTAACCTCAACCCTAAGGCAACCGGTGACGTTGTTCGAATCGAATCGCGAATCGAATCGATCTCTGGATCGAATCGATCCAAGACTCGCTACCCCGTGAATCGACTTCCCGCGACCGTACCTCTTCTCCGTACCTCTTCCTCCGTACGGATCGAACGACAGCCTCTATCATCAAGAAGGACTTCACGAGATACCTGCAGTGACCACCGAGAAGAGAATTACACCTGTATTCTTACTTTCTCACGGCCACTAGTGGTTTCTCCCGACGTCCTTGTTGGAACTGATCCTAAGAATTGACCACAAGAAGAAGTCTCCGGCCTTCCACAGCACAGTACAGAAAACAACTCCCATACGTGTCATTGTTGCTTTCTGAACTAAGCTCCTGACGGCCGAAGAAATCCCTATGTCGACTCCTTTCTTTCCTACGATCCACCAATCCTACCCTATACAGACTGATGATGATCAACCTGCTACTGTTACCACCCTCCATTGATATCTAACTCCTCTCCAAGAGGAACAACAAACACCAACAGAGTTCCTGTAAGGACTTGAGCTCTTGTATCTCCAGGCCTGGCTGAATTTGCTAGTTTCACAGCCCCTCCCTGGGATACCAGCTCCTATCCAAAAGGATCTCACCCCCACAAGAACAACTACAAAAGCTGCCCCTCTAGCGTGTTTGGCTAGATTGTGCAACACCTCCATTGAAACAGCCACCTCTCTGCTACTGCACCTGACTCTCCTACTGAGTGTGGTGCTCCAAAGGATTGAGCCCCAGACAGAACTGCAGCGTGGTGTGGCATAGATATTAAAACATAACTGACTCTATCTCTCTCTCATTGATTGTTGAGTGATCTCCAGTGACTTTCCACAGTTCCACCTGAATCGAGTACCCTCTCCACATCTTGGCTTGACTCTCTGTTGCATGTCTGACCCACAACAGATTGAGTACCAGCTTTGAGACAACACAGTGTCACCCAGTAACACAGCCCCACCAACCAACAACACCCCTTGATCCCCCACCACTGCCTCTACTGGCTATGCGTGACTTCTCCAGTTTTTCCTGAAAGAATCCCTAACAGCCTTTGGCTCTGATACCATCTTCTCCTGCAGGTAGTGGTATACCTGCACCAGACTTGGTCACAGCCTTTGATCCAGTGGCAACAACAACCCAACAACTTGATATAAACCTTGATTACCAGTGCCTCAGTGCATTGCCCCTTGAATACACCCTTCTACATCAATCATCTCGCCACCTCACAAGCAACCTCCATTGCTTGTCGTTGAAGCAACGACACACAGTCAACACTCCAGGTACACAACTCTCCCACCAACCACCTACCACCACCATGACTCCCCCATGTCTCCCCCTACTTCACTCAAACCCAAGGCCCTCACAGACATTCCCCCACTCACACACTTCACCCAACCAACCACATCCACCATCCTCCGCAGACTCCACAACACCACTCCCCAGATGATCAGCCAACAGCTCCTAGAGCATGCAGCCATCTTGAGGATCACACCCTTCCGAATCACACCCTACCCTATCAGGGAGGATGCCTTTGTTCTCACCCTTGAACACAGGCACGCCTCTATCCTACAACACACCATCCACCATGCTACATCCCAACTCCTACAACAACACTCCAACACCAACAGGATCTCCCCTCCTGCCCCTGGCACCAGCCCACTTCCAGTGCCCCCTTATCCTCCTTCTATGACTCAACAACCCCTCGAACAGCCCACAACACTCCAGCAGCCACTGTGCCTCCCTCTTGGGAACCACACACTGCCAGTGTGTCATTTGACCCCATCTTCTGCCTGCTTGTTTGGCCTCTATCTAACAATTTTTGTGCATTGGATGGGTTACACCCTGCTCTGGTCCAGCCTGAGGGGTACCACCTCCTACGGGCTCTGCTGGCACCTTGCCTTGCATGCAAGGCCCTTGCCACAGCTTGGACCTGATCACCCAGACACACTTACTGGCGAGCACTCTTGGTCTGGCAATCTAATCTGGTCCTCACGGTCCCTATTGGTGATAATGGTTTCAATACCGACAAAAATCCTGTGTAAGCCCCTGTAACCCAGGTTTTGCGCTGCAGGTTCTCTATCAATGTGCTCACCCCCCTACCCAGGGCACCTGTCTACTTGGTGCTGGCTCCACGCTGGGCCAGTGGATGAGGTCATGTTGATTGGGCAAATAAGTAGATGACGACTCAGCTAGGTGGGGGCTTCCCCACCCATTGCCCGCGTCACAAAAGCCACTCCGTGGCCATAGTTTGTTAAACTAACGAGTAATTTACACCCCATCTTCGTGGAGTTGGAGGTCTGGTAGATCAGGTTTGTCAACAAGAATCGGTTTGCCATCATTTTCAAAGATGATTTCCATGTCATGAAAGCCACACTTGGTGAGTTCTAATTTCTGATTGCAGGTGAGAAGGAGGTTGTTCCAGAGCTGACTATCAGCTTGTGCCTGTGCTATCAGAGTTTCCATTGGAGGTTGTGGGTCTTGTCCAAACTGGTTGGTGGAGTTCCGGGTGTTGTCTACGAAGCCGACGATCTTGATTGTTGTTGTTAGAAGCTTGTCCGGGCTCACGTATGTTGCCCCTTGTGCCTTGTTTTCGTAGATATCGAAAAGGGTACTGCAAATAAACAGCCAGTATGTGGGTGAGTTTCCGCTCCCTTGACCCGTGCCAAACCAAGGGTAAGTCTGACTGTGTTGGACTAATTCTTCTGAGACGCCAAGCTGCGTTTTCAAATGATACCGAGCTTCTGCTAACGTTTTCCCTTGTACCACACACACCTTGCCGTGCATACCATATTTTCGACTTGCAACGTTGGCCAGAAAACAGGGAATACGGTCGTAGCAAGAACTGGTGTCATTGTCGAAGTGGAGTAAGTTACATCTTGTCAATCGAGTCAATTCGTATTCCAACTCGCGGATAAACACTGCATCCAGAGCTTCCTTTCCAGGCTGGGATCCGAACTGGTGTTCGTTGACGTATCCGTTGTTGCAAGCATGGTGAAGAACTGCCCGCCATTTAACACTCAAGAGCAGATTGTAATCGGCTTCCATTAAATGGATGACTCGCAGCCGATGGATTTTGGGGCAGCCGGGGTTCTTCTCGAGCATGGCATTGACGATGGTTTTCCAAGAATCGAAACTGAAACCAAATTGGAGACAATAGTTGAGAAGAGCAAGGTGACCATTGAGGATGGAGTCCCTCTTATCCTTCAATGCATCAGCCTCAGGTGTGTCGTCTTCGTATGAATGTTTTGCTGTGTATGCTTTGAGATGCCCTAGGTGCATGTTGCTGCCTGGGGATGTGCTCGTCCTCTCATTCCAGACTTTGATTTTGCCCAGATAATCTTCCTTGCTGATTGTGGGGGAAATGAAATCCTTGTCCGACACATATTGCAGAGCTTCCAGGAATATCTTGGTAAGTTCGTCAAGATCGTCGGTGGGGAAGGTACCATTAAGAATTTGATCAGCTCTCTGACATGTCCCAGTGAATTCCATGCTGAAGTCAGTTGGAGGATTCGTCAGATTGCAATTTTTTGATTGCCCAAAGTGTTGTCGGTTGCGCTCTTGTAAAAGTGCCTCAATTTCTTCTGGGACATCCACTTGCCTCCAGTGTTGACACTCCTTGGGATTTTCATTGGGGTTTTCGGGTACTAGGAGATGCTTGAGGCCACCAGACGGGACCTTGTTCCGGATGATTCGAAGCTTGTCGAATATTGTGTTGGAATCCTCTGCTCTCTGGATGTGTTTTAGAGCATCTAAGAAGCGCATAATGGGGTCTCACGAAAACAGCGAGGTCTGGAAGGTACCGAACGACATGGGTCCCTAGGCGGTTGGTGACGTCATTGCTCCCGGATTTGGATGGTGTTTGTTGTGGAACATGTACTGGGTTCTCCATTGGGTGTGGCAGTATGCACCGTTTTGGAACCCTGCATGCATCCTAAATTCCCAACCCCATAGGTACCGACCAATTTTGTGGTCCCGTTTTGTCCCCTACTAAGCCATACCAATGAACATGGAAACTACATACAGAATCCGGTACAGAGCGGTTTGGGGGTTAGCTTTTGGTAACTACACTGTAAGGTTGTGTAGACTTTGCCTAAGGTATTACAGTTCCTTTATACGGGCTAGCGATCGGCAATTACTACTAGCTAGCTACTACTACTAGTTGTATCATGGGTTATTGGTATTGCGACTACTGTAAAGCTTGGTTTGAAAGCAAGAGGGCACTAAGTGCTCACACCAACCAATCTCGTAGTTGCATTGCAGCAAGGCAGAATGCACTTGGCATTGGCAAAGCAACAAGAAGTACTAGTACTAGGAGAAAAAGGGACATGACTACTGCAGGGCTTGGTGCCACTGACACTGGAAGACCCGCTAAAGCACCACGGCAAGTTAGACGATCTGCAGGAGAGGAGAGAGGCACATCGAGTCAAATGCCAGCCATTCCACAAGACATGGTGGAGGAAGATCAAATTGCTTGGGCCATGCAAGATGGTGGTGGTATTGGTTCCGAAAGCGAGGAAGACAATAGAAAACCAGCAGCTGACCCGCGGTTTGGTACCCGAGATGACGGCAATGAGGAAGCAAAAGAGGAGGCAGATGAGGAAGCCATAGAGGAAACTGATGAGGAAGGAAGTGACGACGATTCGCAAGAAGACACAGATGATGATGATAGTAATGAAGATGATGATGAGACCAGCAGTGGTGGATCAACAGCTACTCTGGTACAAATTCCCAAGGAATGGAACCATGACAATGAACCTCCAGACGATAGGAACATCAACCAATTCCGGCAATATTGTGCAGATTCAAAGAAGACGTTCCTCCCCTTGGATAAGAAACAGGCTCGGGGTGTCAAATTGATGGATATCCTTCGAAAGAACAAGGCGCCTTTGACTGCGTATGATGATGTGTTGACATGGCACTTGGATGAAACTGGAGCCCGATTGGGTGACGAGAAGCTTGGTGAGGTTCCGGAGTACTTGAGCCGGAAAAAGTTGATGAGCTTCCTCATGACAAGATACAACATGGGTGGCAAATTCCTTTCACAAAAGACCTTGTGCTCCACATTCAGGTGCTAACATCAAGGTGGTGTGCCACGATGCTCGCCATTGTGTGTGGCAATTGCTTGCCGATCCACGCCTCAAGGACGACGATTTCTGCTTTTTCGATAACGATCCACTAGCTCCACCACCTAAAACGAGTACCAAAATCAGTCAGTTGAACACTGGTGAGGGTACCGCAATTGTTACAAGGCATACGTTACCAATCCCCGAAAGCAAATGGGAATCGGCATCCAATGGTATATTGATGGGGCAGTGACTGGCCAGTTCCAAAACCTTTCGATAACTGCGCTGAAGATGTCTCTCTCTTGTTTCTCCCTGGAATATCGAAGGAAGGAGGATCAGGCATGGGCAACTCTTGGATATGTTGTAACTACTCGGCAGGCAAATCACAAGGAAAGAAGATATTTGCCGACTCAAACCATGATCAAGCAGTTCTGGATTTCCTGAATTTCGAAGGTTTACTTCCCAATGAGGGGGTAGACGAACAAAAGTCGTGAAGGCACAGGACTTCCATCACCAACTTGAATACCATCTTCACTCTTACGTAACCATCCAAACAACTGGGATGATATGGGATCTCATTACAGAGGAAAGCTCCACCGAAACCTCGAGCTTGTGTTCTTTACTGTCATGGTGAGGGTCGATACCGATGAGGCCGAGGTGCTCTGTGGAAAGTATAGAAGCCGGTTGGGCAATGTTAAGATGATTTGTCGATACTGCAACGTTCCAACTCTTGACTGCGACAACACGTTGATACTTACACAGCAAAGACACTGAGATGACTCATCGACGCCAAGGACAAGAAAGGATTGCAAGCAATTTCCCAGCATCTGATTGACAATGCATGGAATAAGGTCAGATTCGATCCCAAGTACGATACTGGATCCATGGTGCTTGCCCCTCTGGATGCTCCCACGCCATGTTGTTGGGTATATTTTTGTATACGAGAGAGAGCTTCTTTGCCCAGATTGGCCCAACCTCAGCAGGAGCCAAGGAGATTGATGCATTGCATCACAATATGGGCAACTCTTTCTCCCATAACTCTGAACGGAGCATCCCAGGATACAAGTTCCCCATGGAATCAGGCAGAAGAAAGAAGCTGATGGCTAACGAGTACCGTGGCGTTTTGCTACTCATCGCTGCTGTATTGAGATCCACCAAGGGTATCGAAATACTAAGGAAAAGCCAACATTTCGAGACACCACAGCTCCGAAAGGACTGGTTGAGGCTGGTGGAGATGCTCTTGGAATGGGAGGCATTCCTGAATGAACCAGAGATGGATGTTAAAACAGTCAAGCGCTTGAAGAAAGAAACATCGCTTCATCATGTACCTATTGAAGAAGTGTTGAGGAGAGCAACAGGAATGGGTTTGAAATTGATGAAGTTTCACGCGATAATGCACATGGCAAATGATATCCTTTTGTATGGCGTACCTAAGGAACACGACACTGGATCTAATGAAATGTGGCCACAAAGTGACCAAAGTGGCAGCCGGCTTCACCCAAAAGAACATGGCAACCTTCGAATTGCAGACAGCTCCCGGTTGCTTGAATTTATGGTCTTTCATGGGCAATGGCTGAGCTGGATGGTCTTCGATTGTGGCAGTACTATGGAGATTACGATCCAATGGGTGTCGATGATGATGGTGGCGAGGACGAGGATGAGGACGAAGACCCGGGATAATAATGATGCAAAGCAGAGAATCAGCAAGATTAGTGATGCAGCGAATGACAAAGGTAAGGACGAGACATCGGATATAGTGATCCCAAATGCAGAAGGGAGGAAGGTAGTGATAGAGAGGAATCCGAGCCGAATGCAGATAGGGAGGAAGATATTGATGGAGAGGAATCGGAGCCGAATGCAGATAGAAGAAAGGTAGCCGATGCAGATGAATCGAGCCGAATGTAGGTAGAATCTCTCTCAACGAATGGA